>WAAD01039689.1:170387-194525 GCA_013389945.1 Fregata magnificens
CCCATTGAGGGTTGCACTCTTGCCCATGTTTGCTCCTATATATGCTGGGAAACTGTAGATGTGGCCCAAGGGAGACTAGAGGACACCTGAAGCATGCTGTGCTCCCTGGGACCGCTCTGTAAATGCCAGCAAACAAATGGGAGGGTTTTGGGTTTTGTTCCCCCCCACTCCGAGATGCATAAAAACATTGTAAGGATTAGCTGTTCACAACCATGGTATCTTGAAATTTCTGATTTTCTTCTATGCCAAATATTGGTAGAGAATTTTAAAGAGGATGATAGCTGTATACACAGCTCCAGACAATAAAGAGAGAGTTCACAAAAATTCAAATATTGGATCAAGTTTTATACTGGGACATGAGATTTACTTAAAGCAACATGAATTTAAATACTTTGTTCCAAAAAAGAACTTGTCATAATAATTGATATTTTTGTTGATGCCTGCTGTATCCCTTTCTGCATTAATCCAGTACAACTGGGGAATATTGCATTTTCTGTAAGTGGCCAAGAGTGACTGTATTTACATAGCTAAATAAACCTTAGAAATACAGGCAAGTAACAATGAGAAGTATCTCTGTTAAAGATGATTCTGTAGTGCTAATAGGTTTTTTTCATGCTGTACATGAATTAAGCACAATCCTTTTATTGATCATTCATTATATACTGTACACTTGTCAGTGGTAATTCTGTCTAGTCAAACAGAGAGACTATTTTGAATAAGCTAGAGGGGAATTAAAAAAGCTGCATGGCTGAGATTTCTCTTTCATAGCACATGACAAGGCACTTTTTGAGAAGATTAATAATTCTCAGAAACATTACTTCAGTCATGAATCTGAATTTAATAAAAACTTAGTTTGGCATTCTGTTCTTATGTTTCACTAAACTTTAAGAAAGTACATTTTTGAGAAGTCAACTGTTAACACAACGCATGCAGTGACTTAAATACTGTATTACTTTGTGTCTCGTTAGGTTGGAAAGAACCATGGAAACTGAGAGTATAGTAAATATATGTGATGTGCAAGACAGCGTAGAAGATGCCAGCAGGCAACTTGCCTTATTTTTCCCGAATTTTGATAAAAAGAAGACAGACCAAAAAGTTGAAAAGACTTTGGCCTTAATCAGACCTTCTCTCTTAAAAGAAAGACGGCGTAAGTGTTAAAAACTACATTTTCCATTTAGTGTTTATAAAAAGTCTCATATTTTGAACTTTAAAAATTCTAACTCTACTAATGAAATGTTCTTATGTTATATTGTCTCCCCAGCATTAAACTGACAGTAATCGTCGTCAGGAAAAAAGTTACATGGTTAATGTTTTTGATACGTTGAGAATGTAAATGTCAATGCTATTTTGTTCCTTTGCTTGATTTTTCAAGAATGTCTTTAGATTGAATATTTGGATGGAGTGTTTCTAGAAGACCTCTCAGAGAAGCTAGCAATTTCAAAGTATAGTGTAGGGGATCATACTTCCTGCCGTAGTAAAGCAGCTGATATCCTTGAATGGCAGGTCAAAGGTAGATCAATGGCAAGGTGAAAAAGATTTGACCCAAGATGGTCTATGCTGCATAAGGCAGTGCTGCACAAAGACAGGTCTATACAGGCAATGCTTTTACAGATTAAATCAGAAAATCTACCCCATTAGCATGAAGCTCCATCAAAACAAGTTTAGTTTTCTTCTCAGGCATATATTCTCATTTTTTCCTAGATTCTAGATAGCACCTTTATTTCTAACTTGAGAGTCTCTGTACTAGAAATAACCTATACACAGAGATCTGAAAGACTATGATTTTGACCTCTCCTTGTGTATTTATTTTCTTGATTGTTATCTAGTATGTTGCTTAGAGCAGCAGCTTTGCAGTCCATATATAGGCAATTATAGAGTCATTTTGACTTGTACTAAGCACTGTTTGTGTATGCATGTGGTCTTGTAAGACTTAGTCAAATGAATATTCATCTATTCAAAATCCTTAGACCTTCTTTTGGTGAAAGTAACACATATCAGATTTCTCAGTCAGGAACTCCTACTGAGGTTTCTGAAGTAAGAGAAAGCCTTAAGAAGGTGAGCATCTGCTTTCTGAGGGTCCAGGCAACTACTGAATCCCTCTAGCAGTTGCTTTAAATTAGTTTTTTGTTCTTCAGCTAAGAAATTGATTCACCTGTAAAAATTTAACATTATGATTGGAAAGTCCACGTCCTTTCTTCACAAGCGTGCACATTAATGAATGGATGGCAATTTAGAATTATTTCAATATTTTAAACAGATTCTATCATGCAAAGAATAAAGGATGATGGCTTCAAAATAGCAATGCAGAAAGAAATGATCCTATCTGAAGAACAAACACGTGAATTTTACCAAGAGCATGAAAATCAAGACTACTTCCCAGTCCTTCTAGAGCAAATGACCAGGTACGTTGAATGAAAATTGAGTATGTGGATCTATAAATAAGACTGAAATTTTTACAATGAACAATTATCCTGAATAATACATCGCTACGAGATACCCATGTATCTGAGGGTTTAGTAAAACTCAAGAACACGACCAGACAACTGCAGATAATGAGATAATTCCCAAGTATAGTAGATAAATAAATCAGGTATCTCCTCCGTATCTCTGTGTGTAGGATGTTGAAGTCAGTGGCCTATTCCATTGATTTGGGTGAAAACAGTTGAGCTCTGCTCTGGAAGGCTGCATTTAGGTTGTCTGTAGGAGAGTTGTGAAATCTTCATCCAGGCTGTGTGCTGGATTCCTTGGGGAGGAAAAATCAATCGTGTTTGGGTATTGTCTTCATATGAAGTTGGGACATGGCTGGGACAAATACAAAAACTTAGGAGCTGATCAGCGTTTTTATGTCTAATAATAAAGACATAGCCCAGTTCTACAACATTCTTGCTGTCATGTTAACATTCAATAACTTTGAAATTAAATTTGTGTTTAAGCTCCATAAAGTTTTATCAGGCTGTAGCTGTTTAAATGGAGATGGGTTTTTAAATCCTCCAACACTAGGGCTCATTTTCCTGGCCTGGACTATATGTAATCAAATTCCTTCTAGGAATCACAGAGAGTTTAATATATGCTGGTTTTAATGCCAGTTTTCCCATTTTACAGTGGTCCAACTCTTGTACTTGCTCTAACACGAGAAAATGCTATAGCACACTGGAGAGATTTATTAGGCCCAAAGACTGTTGAAGAGGCTAAGAAGGAAAATCCGAACAGGTAATACTTACAATAGTAAACTATCATTCACAGCTTCCAATTTACTTTCACATTCCTCATCTCAATGAATACCATATTCCAACTAGTGTAACTATAGTGCCATCATCTGGAAACTGATATATATTTCTGCAGTTTGTTAAGGTTTTCTTGGGAGAAATGTTGTATTACACATAGTGACTATAGCATTTTTTGAGAAATAATGGCTACTAATCATAATGAAAAGCTGAGTTTAAAAAAGGCTATTGAAGCAAAAGAAGATCTCTTGAGTCAGAGAAAAATCCTTCGCTGCTAGAAGGACATACCACAGGAAGAATCCATCTGTAATAATCTTTTTATAATCCTGCTCTGATGGTCATATGAACAGGTTATTTGGCTATTAAGTTGAATCGTTGTGACCTTGGATGGCAATTTTTAGGCTTTGTGGTTTACAGAAGCATTGCTACTAATTTTCCACATGCAAAAAATATTCGTAATATCTCATGCTTATTGATATTTTTGCTTGAAATGGCACCATTATTTTTTAGAACAGATGCTTATTTTCTTAGCTTAATGAAAACTTTCCATCAGTAGCATATTTTATTTGTGACTAAGTTTCTTCTACGCATTTTATAAATGAACATCTTAGTTCTACCTGCTTATTTTATTGTTCTAAGAAACTGCTGCGGTATCATCTTACCTGTTGTGTTTCATTAAGCAAAACCTGTTCTTATCTTGGAACTATAACAAGATGACAATTAGGAGGGAAGGTGTTCATATTTCAGGTGGTTAATTAAAAAGTTGATTGTTCCTTCTGTAGACAATGAAGGCTTCTTACTCCTACCAAGAGATCAAGATCAACATTAATTTATATTCACTGGGTTAAGGCTAGTCACAGTTGAAGCTTGAAATGGCTATTCCTTTAGGTAACTTACTTTTTTAATGACTCTTAGTTTACGTGCAAAGTATGCAGTCAACAACATACCTATTGATCAGCTGCATGGTAGTTCTACGCCTGATGATGCTCAGAAGGAATTACAGTTCTTCTTTCCTCAGGAGCACACACTAGCATTAATCAAACCTGCTGCTGCTAAGAAGCATAAAGGTAAGTGATCTAGAAAGTATGGGCTATGTCTACAGATGTAATTCCTACAAAATATTAGCAATGTACACTGCAGTAAATCATGTCAGATGCATTATTTTCATTCCCTGAAATGCTTTTTCCATGTAGAGAAATGTTTTTAAACGGCTTGCGTAATTCATATTGAGGTCTCAAATGTCACATTTACTTTGCTTAAGCTGCCTACGGCTCTTTCTTCACAAGAATAGTGGTGAATTGAAGTGAGAGAGTTCTTAGCTAAGTTAAACAGTTTAAAAGCCAGACACTTGCGCAAACTAACCATCCAGCATCCTTCTAAGTCAAAGGAGCGGGAAGCTTTCCAAATTCACGTTACTTATTTCAGACAGGTATCTCTACTGACTCAAAAGGGGTCATTGCTCAAATAGATTCCCATCCTTGGTTTAACTCGTTGTTACACAAAGGGAATGAGGAGGAAAGGTGAAAGTAAAAAGTCCGCTATGCACAATTTGGAATCTTTCCTTAAAGATTTTTGCTGCCACTTTTTTTTAAACCCTCTATCCAGAGACTCTTCTCGGCATTCTTCATTTCTGTCCTAACAAATTTCAGTAGCCTTTCTAATGTTAATTCATCATTTCCTTTTGTGACTCTTTCTTCCCCTCTTGTGACAATCCAGATCGATTTTAGCAGGCCAGCTGCTGTGTGATGTAGCATTACAACTACAGTCCACGTTCTGTCCAATGTGAAAACCAGCAGTGAATGCTACTGGTATAGTTTATAACAGTCTGGGTTTGTCACCTGCATAGAGATGGATTAGTGCAATGACAATGGTTTCTGTATGTTTTAGAGGACTGTTGAAGTGTTTGCCGTATTTTCCATGATGGTTTGGTGCTGTAAGTAGAATTTTAATAGGTATTGGTGATTTTTTTTAAAAAAAGCACCTAGTATTTTCTAAAACTTTTAAAGTTTGGGCTATTTTTTGCATCTAAACTTTTACATTTTTTTGCATCTAAACTATTTCAATCAAGAATGAGTTTGCTTGTTATTCTCCTAGATGACATTATGCAAAAAGTTAAAGATGCTGGATTTGCCATCTCAAAGATTAAAGAAGAAGCTTTAACTCATGAAATGGCTACACAGTTTTATAAGGATCACAAAGGAAAACCCTTTTTTGAACAGTTAGTGACTTGTATGACTGAGTAAGTGTCTCATTATACAATACCGAGGTATGTAAGTATACATCAAACTTTGAATTTACAGTGCCAACAAAACACGCAACACCCAAAGTGGGCTAAGGATTTTACATTCTGTCACTCTTTCTGGCAAGTTTAGTGGCTTCTAGCATGGACTGCTCTTCCTTCAAAGGGAAGATTTAAAATTCTTTCCAAACTTAGAGATAATGACTATTATTTTGGATTTTTTTCTCAAAAAAAGAACTAATTTCTGATGGAATCCTTGCTCTTCCCATGTAGGACAAATATCTTCCTCATAATATTGTTAGGATAGCTGTTGATAAAACAGTATGTATTGTCTTGCTTCAGAAATTATTGGGTGAGAATCTTTTTAGGACAAAAAGTCCAAATCCAAATAGCTGATCATCATGATCTTTTTGGCTTTCAAATACAGGATATGGTCTTAAACAAAACACTCAGAAAGAAATTTTAAAATTTAAACAGTTTAACAAAATTCAGATAGCGTAATGCTTACCATAACCCTGCATGGTACCTCTGAAGTCAAAGCTAAGTCTACATCTCAGAACAGTGTAAGAGCTTCCTTATATTGATTTTACAGGGGCCCGTCGGTGATAATGATCTTAACAAAGGAAAATGCTGTGGAAGAATGGAGGCAACTAATGGGTCCAGCCGATCCAGAAGTGGCAAAAGAGACCTCTCCTGAATCAATTCGAGCTCAGTTTGCACAAGATATTTTGTCTAATGCTGTTCATGGATCATCGAATAGAGAACATGCACTGAAAAGCATTGAGTGCGTATTTGGAGAGATTGATATAGATTGAACAATTAAGATACAATCTCCAAAAATTTATATTCATGTCATTAGATGCATTTGTCTACCCAACCACCTATATTTGAGACTATATATACACACATATTTTCCTTCATTCATTTTTTTTATCAGCCAGTTTTTTATCAGCTTTGCCATACTGCAAAGCATATCAATGTAACAAGTAATACCTACTAGAAGTTTGATGTTAGTAATGAATTCTTTATGCATGCTTAGTAGATAGTTTTTCTTCTATCACTTTAACAGATTTATGCCTTTCCAATAGTTCCAGGAGTCTAAGGTGTTTTGTATATAACTACCTTTAAAAAACAGGGTCAAGGAAGGTCATTAAACCACTATTAATGACATGTCCACTGTGATGTGGATCAAGTCCTCCAGTTCAGGCAGCCTACAAGGAGAAACGCTGAAAGGTAGTGGAGGCACTGCTACAACATTGGCAGGGAGCAGCACCTGCTGTGGGAATGTTCCACAAGGGAGAAGGAGCCAGGAGCCAAGCATGACCACAGCACGGGCTGTGCCCTCACTGGTGGGGCACAGCCCCACAGCATCCAAGCAGAACTGGGTAGGCACATCCATCAACAATCCCAGACAAAGCAAGTAATGAACCAGGTCCAGGACCCATTCAAGGCTCCAGTCAGGAACAACAGGCAAGACAGCCAGAGACAGGTACTCCTGCAACACAACTCAGACAAGGATTAAGCCCAAGTGTGAGCTTAAATGGGGCTCCAGGGCCCATTGGCCAATGGTATGGGTGTGCATCCCAGGTGAGACTGCTCAGGGCTATTAAGGCCTATTGGTTCCCTCAGGTCCCTGAAAAACATTTGCATTGTTTATTTATCCTTTCCATAAACATCTTCTAACGATTACTGACACAGGGAGGATAATAAACTGGAAGGTCCTTTCCAGTCCATTTACTCAATTCAAATATATCAGATGAAGTAAAATAAAAAGTCAGCTCTTATGTAACAGCTATTCTTGACATATACCTCCTTCCAAATTAGTGAATTTGTATCCTGTCTCAGCCTAACTTGGCTGGCCTTCATGAAGAACACAAATATTCTTCTGTAGCTGATATATTCTCACTTTTGCTGTCTGAGTCTGTTGAAGGTTGAGATACTAAAAAATGGCATTCAATTAAAGCAATTTACTTATGGCATTGATTATAAGTGCGAAGTCCAGAAAGAATAAAGTCTTTCTCACACTTTCCTTATTCTTCCTATTGTATTTAATACAACTAGCTGTTTTAAAGAGCTTCCTGACAAATATTTCTGTTGTGATGGGGCATTTGTTATTACAGACATTCCTCCAGCAGAAGTTGGACTGAGCATTCTCCTGGTGGCCCATTTTCACCTACAGCTGCTTTACTGCCATAAACTTGACTTGAGGCTAGCTAGCCTGTAGAAAGTTGTGATTAGTGCAGAATTTTTATGTCACCTCATGAGGTGAGTTCTGGGAAACATACTTCAGAATTGCTGTATGTTTTTTGGCTTGTTTTTTCCTTCAGAAACCCATTAAAACTGTTCTCCATGGCATTATTTCAGTACTCTGTGTCTTTTGGGCACTGGCATGTTGTACTTTAGACCAAGAGGCAGCCTCAGAAAAGGCCTGAGTAGGGCAATTTCAGATACATCAATTCAGTTAATTTCCCAAGATCCTTGCTAGAGTTAATGGCTTCTCTACCAATGGGGCAAATACAATGTTGAAGGTTTAGATGGGATTATTTTTTGACAGGAGCAGAAATGCTGAAACAGCAAAATATGTTTATGTCTTAAGACTTCATTAATCTTCTGATGGAAGTTCACAAGCAAATAGTAAATGTTTGATAGGTATCACACGCAGGTTTTGAATACTGTGGATTATTTATTGCACTGATCTTAGAAATTTCAGTTAGCTATAGGGGTACACAAGCTCTGCCTGGTTAAGTGCGATACAATTTTATATGGTGAGTTATTTCTCGTTTAACCATCATTATTCATCCTCCATTACA
The DNA here is from genome assembly GCA_013389945.1 of Fregata magnificens. Taxonomy (NCBI): domain Eukaryota; kingdom Metazoa; phylum Chordata; class Aves; order Suliformes; family Fregatidae; genus Fregata; species Fregata magnificens. The sequence continues at coordinate 178,661 of WAAD01039689.1, forward strand.
TCACTCTCAAGCAATACAGCATTTTTTTCTGTTTGCTTTAACTGTTAGCTGTTGAAGGACTGCATTTATTTGGGTTCATATATTCATGTGTGTCACTTATGACCCCTGCCTGGAGGATCATAAGTGCTTGGTTAAAATGATTCAGTAGATTACATTGAAATATTATGCATAGAGCTATGACAGTTTTTCTTCCCATTGCATAAGTATGCAAACCCAAATTGAAATGTGGGAGCATTTAATTTATTAATGCTTATTTGCTTCTCCTAAATGTGTTCTTGACCTTAATGTCTTTTAGCAGCTTTGGAAAGAAGGAATTTAACAGATACATTTCAAAACAATAAAAATAACTTTCAGTCAGCTGATGGAGAGATTCAGATTCACGGAGGTTGTGTATCTTTGAGTTACAGACCTTTGTAGAATTATCAAAATATCAAAAAAGCATGGCAATTGAAATACTGTCAATATTTTAACAGATTACTTTGTCTCTTTCAAAGTTTAACTCAAGATTTCAGTATTGTACACATAATTTAGACTGCCATCCACTCTTCTTCAAATTTCACATTACTGTGACATAGACATGGATGTAAGGTTTAAGAGTTTGAGCACTTGTGATGGGATCGGCAAACATTTGCATTTATAGAGTCAGGAGGAATGTGTTCCAACATAAACTCAACTGAGTCTCACAGATGAAAATCTTCTTGCAATTCAATTTACAGAGCTCCTCTGCCTACAAATCTTACAGAAAATCTGACTCTGTCCTTTTATCTCATATCTAAATGCCAGACCAAAAGAGAATGTGACCTTCACGACCATTTATTTAGAAAATATCTCGTGGTTCAGTGTAGAATTAGGTGGTGCAGAGATGTAATGAAAATTCTTCCAACACTAACAAAAGATAACATAATTATTCTTCTGATTTTTGTCCCAGCAGGAGAGAAATGGAACCACAGGACATGTTTATTTGTACAACAGACCACATATTTCCTTGTTTAGGAACTTTAATGAAATCATAATCTGACACTGAGACTATATTAAAGATCTGTTTCAGCTTAGAATGATAAACAAGCTGGTTATAAATCTCAAAATACTGTTTAAGAAGAATTAGTATCTCGGAGTTTAGTGAGTATTTGTACTGCATTACTGCATAATAAAATAAGAGAAGGGGGGAAAAAGCTTTTTCCCCGCCAAGAAGATGGAGTCAATCAGCTTGCGGTTGTGTACTGCTGCAGTGTTTTTCCTTTGCACTGACTGCTGAATGAGCTACACTGACAGGTCAGACCTCGCAAGTATCTATTCACTTTATCCACAGTTCTGTGTGAGCAAATGATTAGCTTTCTGATCACCTTGTTCAGAGGATAAATGCTGATGTGCTCTGAGTATCTCCAAACTAAAGTTTTCATCATACTGTAACCAGAAGGAATCAAAATACTTTGGGTGTTGGTCTGTTTGGGGCATCTCTTGATCACTCTGATGCATCCATTAACCTTCTATCTGTAACATAGGCTGTCTGACATATTTAAGGTACTTCTGGGTTTTGATCTTAGTATTCTCATCTAGAGAAAAGGAGTGTGTCCTCCCTTCCAGATGCTTTCCTTTATGCTTATTGCCATACAGGTCTATCCACAAGCCTTTTGGCAGCAACAACAGGAGCCAGTCTGATAGTAATAGGTTACCTGGAATGCCCTGAACTTACTGCATCTCTAACAAGCAAGTTTGAAATCCTGTTTCACCCTCCAATAAGGCTGGTGTTCAATTTCGGAGATGTTACAAGAAATACAGTGTCAGCAGCTGAAATTAAATGTAGAGCCTTGACTAGATCTAATTAGAAGTAATGTACCTCTATAGAAAATAAATACTTATTTGTAGGTCCTTGCAAGTTATTTTTTTTTACCACAAATGGAAACATAATTTTGAGTCTTTGTTGACCCATATTGATGGATTTGTATTTATTTAGAAAATTAATTGGAGCTGATGTGGTTTACCAGAAAAATCTGGTTGAGGAAACATTTTCAGATGTGCATTTACATTCAACTACTAAGCACAACCAAAAATTTTGTGTCGGTTGCGCATAACTGGAGTAAATATTTTTTCAGGTTTCATTCATTTAGAATCTGGGTTAGAATGCTGGATAAAATAATTTAAGAGCTGTTTGAGTATTTTGGACTGGAAAATCTTCTTTTTATTTGTACAGGAAGTATTTCTCAGTTACATGCAATGACTGGACAAAAGTAACAAAGCTGCAACACTAAGTTGAGTTAAAGTGACCGGGTCATTCAGGTCCTGTTGGAGGGGGGTTTATGACATTTTTTTAAATGTGGCTCATAAACGAGTCCTGATTTGTATTTACAGTGAGCTTCTAAAATGGTGCCAATTATTCAGAATTAGAGTAAATATTTTTTCAGGTTTCATTCTTTTGGAATTGAGGTTAGAACATTGAGTGAAAATATTCAGTGGCACTTCTCACCAAACCGGGCACATCTGTGTGGGAGGTAGTAAGAAATGCACTAGAAACATCTGTTCGGTGTTCCAGGCAATTTTTATTTTATATGAAAAAAATGCCAAGCCCCTCAGCTGTAACACTGAGAAAAAAAATATTTGACACTTCAAGTTTTGGCTTGTTATTTTTTTTCAGCTGTAAATAGGTACAGTAATTACTTTCGTCCATCAGCAGACTATTTGCCCACTCTGCTAAACCGAAGTTTCATGACTCCGGTGCTGGTGTGCACTAGCATGGCAATGACTACACCTGGCCATGGGTGTGCACGAGGACAGGTGAGTCTGACTTTTTGCCACATGCCAGGGAGCAGAAGTGGTGAGTGAGCCACATGGGGACGCGGGAAGATACATTTGCCTGATCGAACAGCCCTTGCTGCTCCAACTTCTGTTTCACACCTTCGCAAGGGAACGGCAGTGGGCTGGAGGGCAGGGATATTCTGAGTCTGCATTCAGCCAGCATTTGATGTCACAGTGAGTTAATAATTGTAAGGGATTTTCAAAATGGAGTGAATTATATTAGTGTTGAATTGGGTTGACCCATGGTTTCTTAAAAAGTAGAAAGAAACGGATTTGGGAAAACAAAAGGGAACAGTAAGGGAAACCTTACTAATTCATTCCCCTGTCTGCACATCTCTTCTTTGTATTATGATATCTCCTGGTTTTTGTTGTATTGCCTTTCCTTCTTCTGTACTTTTACCATATCAGAATGAAAGGCAGTCAGCATAAAGCATACATAAAAACATCAAGGAGTTTATTCCAACATACTGGAATCCTCAGTCCAACGATGGTAACTTACAGAAGGAATGGTGACAATTTTCTGTAGAAAATAATTTTTACTTTTTTTTTTTCCAATATCAAAATATGAAAAAAGTTTTATTTTAACAGTTGTAAAATAATATGTAATGTTGCTATGAAGTCTAGCTAGCTGTTTGTATTGGGTTTGCGTGGCAAGGTTCTAGTAGCGGAGGGACTACAGGGGCAGCTTCTGTGAAAAGCTGCTAGAAGCCTTGCCCATGTCCGATAGAGCCAATGCCAGCCAGCTCCAAGACGGACCTGCTGGTGGCCAAGGCCGAGTCAATCAGCGACGGTGGTAGCGCCTCTGTGATAACATATTTAAGAAGGGGCAACAAAAAAAAAAAACCCTGCGCAATTGCAGCCAGAGAGAGGAGTGAGAATATGTGAGAGGAACAACTCTGCAGACACCAAGGTCAGTGAAGAAGGAAGGGGAGGAGGTGCTCCAGGCACTGGAGCAGAGATTCCCCTGCAGCCTGTGGTGAAGACCATGGTGAGGCAGGCTGTCCCCCTGCAGCCCATGGAGGTCCATGGTGGAGCAGATATCCATCTGCAGCCAGTGGAGGACCCCATGGTGGAGCAGGTGGATGCCCGAAGAAGGCTGTGACCCCGTGGGAAGCCTGCGCTGGAGCAGGCTCCTGGCAGGACCTTGCGGACCCGTGGAGAGAGGAGCCCACGCCGAAGCAGGTTTTCTGGCAGGACTTGTGACCCTGCGGGGGACCCACGCTGGAGCAGTCTGTTCCTGAGGGACTGCACCCCGTGGAAAGGACCCATGTTGGAGAAGTTCATGGAGGACTGTCTCCTGTGGGAGGGACCCCACGCTGGAGCAGGGGAAGAGTGTGAGGAGTCTTCCCCTGAGGAGGAAGGATCGGCAGAAACAATGTGTGATGAACTGACCGCAACCCCCATTCCCCATTCCTCTGTGCCGCTTGGGGGGAGGAGGTAGAGAAAAATTGGGAGTAAAGTTAAGCCCAGGAAGGAGGGAGGGGCGGGGGAAAGGTGTTTTAAGACTTGGTTTTATTTCTCATTACCCTACTCTGATTTGATTGTTAATAAATTAAGCTACTTTCCCCAAGTTGAGTCTGTTTTGCCTGTCACGGTAACTGTTGAGTGATCTCCCCCTGTCCAGATCTCGACCCATGAGCCTCTTGTTATATTTTCTCTTCCCTGTCCAGTTGAGGAGGGGGAGTGATAGAGCGTCTTTGGTGGGCACCTGGCATCCAGCCAGGGTCAAACCACCACACTGTTCCAAAGGTTTCATTCAACAAACACCACACTTGATGATGTTCACAATAAAACTTGTTGAAGTGAAATATCATAACTTTGGTATTTGTTATTTCAACATCACATTGATAGGACTGTCGTTCATTTTTAATAGCTAATCTTATACATATTTATTGGGGTACTTTAAATTGGGATCAGTAGGTAATCAAAGCTTAAGAACTCCTGCTACACAGTAGATAAAACTATTTTAGAAGCTTTCCAATCTTTTAGATCATGCTTACTTAAGTCAGCATTTTCGAACTCACCCAATTTAGTCACCTGCAGTGAAATTCTGTCTCCTTTGATTTCGATTTCAGTTTTTCCATTTCATTGTACAGGATTAAGATTTCACCTATAGTCTGTATTTAGGCACCGACGTTTGTGGTCTGTTTTTTGAGACATGTCAAACACACTTAATTCCCACTAAAGTCAATAGATGCAATATATGCTCAGCATTCCTGGCACCTGGATTGAATTTTGGATCTAATTCTGCAGATGTTCCATGGAGATAAAGTTCTGCATCTGCCCAGAATTAGCAGGAAGGGCTACATTCAAATGCTGACCTTTGCATATTTTAACCAACTGCTCAAATCTCAACCAATGATCATGTAGGGTTGGGGTTTTTTCCCCTGAACTACCCCATACACTATTATTCAATTTTTCTGTAACACCTCTGTCCCTTTGTTTTAAGCATTCTAACTTGGCATCTATGTCTTCAGCTTGCGTTAGCATATTATCAAGTATATTACTGTTGCTACCACAATCACTCCAGCGTATTCTGCCTTAAATTTCATGCATGCAAATTTCATTGGAATTCTTATAATAGCGTAGATCAATATACTGGTATGACCAGTTGTAACTTTACGTTAACCTACACAGAACTCTTTTTTTTTTTTTTTTTTTCTGATGTAGACTCTCTCTATTTTAGAAATGCTTATTTTGTTTTGTAGATACCAGAATTCCCAAGTCTAGCCATTAGTTTTGCTGCAGGAATTCCTGAAGGTCTTTAAGGTGTCTATCATGAACTCTTACAATGTTAATGCAGGTGATCTTATGTGTTAACAGAAACCAGACTGTGCCAGCCATACTGCCTTATCCAGGTAGAGCATGGGCAGAAACAGCATAAATGCCATCTTGGAGTTATGCCTATTAAATTGACATCACCTGTGCTATTTTAATACCTCACACAGTGAACATTGTCAGTAAAATTTAGTATATAAATAAAAGCATCTGCTTTGTCTGTGACTCTTTGCAAGTTAAATGTTACCTTCCAACCAGCAAAACTGCAGATAGCCAGTTGTTTTGAGAAGTTCAGGAATAGGGACGAGCCATATCTATTTCTTTATTTATTTATTATCAGAGAAAGATTTAGAAATATGGTGTCAAATGATAAAAAACTATCCAAATGAACACTGAGCCACATGAAGCCCTATCTTCTCTTTAATACTGTACAGTAGCTGTCAGTTATGTTCAGAATAATGCTTCTATTCCAGTTTTCATAACAAAGCTATATTACAGCAAACATAAGCGTTACTTTTAAGAATTCTACAGATCTGCTTCACTTTAATCTGTCCTTTTAAAAAATACAGATTTTTCAATTAGATGCTTAAATATATTTGAAATTATAACAACAGAAGCCAGCCTGCAGTACAATAAAAAAATTGAATGTCTGCTTTCAATGCACGTTTGCTACACAAACCCACAAGATCAAATACTAACACTGTAAGGATATTTCTGGCACACACATAAAAATAATCACATAATGCATACCCCGATGCTTATTGGTAAACTATGCTTCTGAATGCTCTCAACAAGGGCTGTGCTTCCAAATAGCCGATAGATTCAGCTCCAGCAGCTGCAGTGGTTGCTGCCCCAGATGTCTGCCAGAGGTTACCATCCCTCTGTTGCTCTTCACCTGCCATGGTTCTCAGCTCACCAGACTAACCCACAGACTAACTCACAGACTAACTCGCCAACTACTAAACCGGTGCACTTTCTGAGGAGAGAAGAGAGGCCCCATGCAGCACTCCAACCTCTGGCAGGGAAGCAGGGCAGGCAACCGGCATGAGGAGTTAAAACCTCTGGCAGCCAAGACTAGATCTATCTAGAATTGCAAATCAAAGCCCTAAGATAAATTTCAGTCAACTTGAATATGCCTACCACATATTAGTGCAAACCTACGCTCTATGGCTTGCAGTGGCTTGAAAGGAAAAGCAAACCTTTTAAAAGTAAAGTGCAGCAAAACTGTTTACGTAGAAACTGCCGTGAGTTTTTAAGTCGATGAGTTCTGGATTAATAAAACATGCCAACCAAGCCAGATTGTGACCCTCATCGTGCAGGAAAAGTCTTTCCTTTTGGAAATTTCACATTCATACTTTTTTAGGGTTGATTTCTTTCTGGCCATTTCTTACTTTAATGGCCTTTTTGGGGCCACTGACCAGCGGATTGGTGTTCTTGGTTGATAGTTTTGGGGCTCCACTGCGACCACTGCGTCCTGCGTTCTGGTTCTTACTGCGGGCCGCTCGCAGCTTTTGTTCTTGCAGCCTCTGTTCCCACCTCTGTGGAAATGCAGAAGACAAAGAGGCTGAGTTAGAGAAGGACATAATCATAAATAATTATGTCTTAATCAAAGCTATCCTGAACCACTGATACTAGTGCTGCATTTAACAGTTTTGTGCTCTGTCCTGCAGGGCCATTGATGTCAGGATGTTATGGCTGTCTGCAGGTGGAACCTGCCACATGTTCTTGGGTAGAGGAATTTGCACGATACCGGTTGATGAAAATGACAACTGCACATCTCATGTGCATTCTGCATGTGAGTGAACATCTCAGGCTTTTTCAGAAATCCAGGGGAGCTGGCACCATGCCATCAAAAAGACAGGATCTGCACACTGGGACTCCTTTGCAAACACCTTCTTTGCTGTCTTACTGAATGTGCTGCTTGACTTTTCCTCAGAAAAGCCTGCAGAAAGCAGACTATCCTTTCACAATATATATTTAAACACACAGCTACAAGGGAAAGTGGTATTTACTTTCTGGTTCTGCTTTTCCCTGGTGTGGAGAGGACTGGGCATGAAAGAACTTATGTCACAGACAGACAACAGAAATGACCACCAAAACCACAGAGTTGCAGTGGGATGGTTGTGAATAATGCACCTGCAGCTTTATTCAGCATCATCCCTGAGAAATTTTGAAAAACAGTTAGATCAAAGAGCCCACCAAAGAGAATAGCTGTCAGATTTCCAAACCCAAAAGTGCAGTGGTTAGAAAACAGGTTTTTACAGTGAGGATAAGTGGTTAGGTGGTCCAAAATATGAAGAGATCCACAACACCGCAGCAGAGACTGCAGTCTTTCACCTCTAGGAACAGAAATACTTATCTTAAGAAAAGCGACGTAGAGAGTGGAACCTGGAAAGGGTCTCGCCTCTCCCCTCTATGAATGAACTTTCTCTTCTGAAACTCCCAGAGGCACGGGCTTTGCCCAGTGATCAGAGCAAGAGAAGTGCTCTCTGGCTTTCTGATTTAGTGTCTCTGCACTGACCCTGTTGCAACTCAGATTCTTGTCCTGGCTAGAGAAGAGACCAGCCATGTTGTGGTTATGTTAACAGCTGTCTTCTGTGCTCCACAGATAGCTCAAAACATTCATTTTAAGTAACTCAAGATAAAAGTTGGATGCAAGTCTTCAGAGATGAATGATGGGCTAAAATGAAGCCACTGTGATACCTAGCTCCATACTGGCTATCTTTGTGTAGGCAGGCTCATTATATGTGTCTTTATAAAACAAAAACTATCAGCAGGCATTTAGGTGTGTCCCACTCTGACATGTTTAAATGAGGATTTAATTTATGAAACTATTAATGTCAGAGGGAATGACACATGCTTTGAGAAGTATTTTGTCTGGCAGTCATGTGTCTATTTAACAGTCTGGAAATGAATGTCCAAACAGGTTTCAAGACACAATTAGAAATGACAAAACAGTGTGAGGAGGCCACTAAAACACATTGTGCGCCAGTAACAGGCCATTAAGTAGACAGCTAAGGGATTTCAAGAGTCCGAGTCATATGTCAGTATTCTCCTAAATCCCACATGGTATCACCTGCAATTGCAATGTATTTATTTTTTAAAGATTTAAAGCATGTTTTCTTTTTCACACATAGGTTTTATATGAGTAAGTGAGGAGAAAAGGGAATGATAAAAGCACCAAATACAATTTTCTGCGAGAAGCTGGTCTGTAATCTGAAAGCTTTCACTGATGGATACGTGCATCTTTTTTCCTCATCTCCATCAATTGCCAAGAAGCTCATAATTAAAATAAATATACGTGTATGTCCTTATCGCTCTGAAACCTTTTTGGATTCCAGAAATAACTTTCTTCCATCTTTAAAAGTGTGAGGAAGAGTCAGACATTGTCTTGATCCACCCTTTCTTTCCATTATAAAGAGGAGTTTACAAGCAGGGAGTGAGAGCAAGTGCTATCCTGAAGCCCCCAAAAGCAGGGGCATCTGCTGCTCCTGCCTCCCAGGTCTCTATACTATAGACTTTTCCTTCCAATGTTCCCTGAAACCAGTGAGGGGATGCCAAATACTTTCAGTGGGTCTTTAGTGGGAAGTAACTGGTGAGAAGTCTGCGTCTCCAACCTGCAATCCTTAATGCAGCAAAGCCCGTTTATCCAGTGCAATGGACATTACCTAATGTGGACTATGTACTCATCTGCATATCACCTATCTGACAGTTACATGCCTTAGCAGTGACATGAAAGAAATTCCTAGAGTCGTTATTGTAATAAGCCCGAGTTCACACAAAGATCATCCGACCATCCTGTTCAGGGACAGTTTGCAGATAAAATAGAAAGAAAATTTTAGAGACCCTAAAATGCAAGACTAAAATTTTCAAATTTTCACTTATATGTAATTATGAGGTACGAAAATGTTGAAGTGAAAATAATAATACACAGAGGTGTTATGGATATCTGAAATTCAAGCAAGTTATTCAATGCTGAAGTATAACAAAGGTGTTTAACTTTTTATCGAGAACATCAGCATTCTTTTCTTTGGTGGTATTTACCTTAAATCTTTTGTTTAGTTGATCCTTCCATTTTTCAACTAGACATCCATCAAGAAGCATCAACCTGAAAATTAAGAAATAAACACAAGTTATAGATATTTCTGATTTTGATTCCTGAGATGTCATTCCAGATGATTTGACACAGACTGAGGTTGAAATGAACCAGCAGGTTCTGGTACTGACAGTTTCTGTGTATGGGACAATAGGCAGAAAAATATTTTTCTCCATCCCTAAAAGCTTTCTAATGGATTTCTAAATGCTTGTATGGATCCTTCTGAAATTCTCTTCTAAACTCTGTAAAAACAGAAAATAGTTTTCAAAAGAAATCAGATTTTACAGCCAAAACTGCAGCACATGGCCAGTATTGAGAAAATTTTTAGAGCTCTTTGTCCTCACCTGCAGCTATTCTGCAGGGGAAAATTGTCCTTTCTTGATCACTGTTAACAAAAAGTGATGGGTTGGGCAACATCCCATGAAACTTGTTAAATGGATATGTACATATATTTTTTCTTATGCCCACTACATGTTTGTGTGTCTGTTTGTGTGCAGAAGAGTAGTTTAAACAAATGTATTTTACTTCTGAACTAAAAAAAAGCTTGTTCACATGCACCAGTTAATACAGCTCAGCTGACAAATGGTTAACACATCATCTGATCACTTACAACCATCTCCATTTCTACCTATAAATACATGAGGAGGGTATTATGTATTTCCTACATGTAACTACTTAATGGGTGCTTTAAAATGAGTTTGGAAGATGTATGGGCAGTGACACTTGCCTACCAGTGAAATGTGGCTAGCTCCTGTATGAAAATACTGAGTCCAGGTGTTACGAAATGAACAAAACAAAAATGTAACTATTAAATGTATATGCCTTAAACAACCTATAAAATAGTTTATTCTAAAGCAGTCTGATGTCACACCCTCTAAGTCCCAATCTAGAAACAACTATTTTATAGCACAGGGATGCTGGAATTTCTGTATCTGCTCTACTGCTAACTATTTAACTATTTTAACTTTTTTTTTCTTCTTTTCATTCCTTTTTTTTTAGATAGTGGGCCTTAATATGCCCTAATATAATTTCCCTAATTCTGGAAGGTTTTACTTAGACATCAGTGCCAGCTGGAGACATCAAAACATCATTATAAATGCACACAATTTCATACAGCACTTTGCTGGAGGGTGAGGTTTACACAGCGTAGCAGGGGCCTGACCTCCAGTTTCCTTGAACAGCGTTGCTGCTCATACCACTTCAAAAAGAGTACAAAATGCTGCCACTTGTAGCTATTAGCCACTGTGCATCCACTTTGCCCAAACATGAAAGTACTACAGTGAGTGCAAGCCTTGGAGAATCAAGACCAACATGATACACATCTCCTTTTCTTTCCGAGGAGAGATTAGAGAATTAACATGCAGGATTGACGCTAAGGCCACATCCTGATAAATGAAACCGTAACACAGTGTGCTTCTGATACAGCTTCTGTTCAGGTCAAATTGTTGAGTGAGACCCTAACCCTACTGACAGGCAATGGGTGTTTCGCCATTGACTTCAGTGGAGATACAGCTTCCACCCATTTTGCTTCTGGCATTTTAAAAAGCTACTGTAACTCAAAACCTTCTGTTTGCATGCCACTGAGTTCAACAGGAAACACATATAATAGTTTATGTTTCTTTTTCAAATCCGTTTTAGTACACTATATGAAATTAAAAACCTCAGTGACCTTTAAAAACCATCACAAAATATTTAGTGAATGGTGTGTTTTTCCATAGTAATGGAGAAGCAGATTGCGATCTTTCACTTTTGAAATCTCCTCTCCCTGACAGCTTCCTGAGGGTCCTCTCCAACAAAGCTCTGCAACTCAGAGCTCCTTGATTGCAATCTTGGTCATGGTCCTTCTGCGTGACTCAGAGTATGCATCCCTAAAATGGCTAACACAAGTAGAGGGCTCTAAATAAATCTTTGTGAAATATTTCCAGACCTGGAGGGGCAACATGCTGTGTAATAGCAAAATACCGTGCCTGTTAGTTCACAAAAAAAAGTTAAGGTATTAAGGTATCAGATGGCAACTTTAAGAATCACTTATAGAACACACTTAAAATATCAACATAAAACTCATTGAAAAGATGGATATGGTCCATCAAGTTCTGCACGTAGATGTTCTATGGTCCTTACAAGCGCGCATGTTCAATTAATAGTCACAACACTGTATGCAAAACCAGCCTGCGCATTTTATGAACAGCCTTACCTCTGACACACAGCACGGAGCCACACCTACCTACCACGCCACAACCTGTCCTGTTGGTGTCTGTTGCTACAGGAACACTTGGGGTGCTAACAGGGATGGGATGTCCCCTTCCGCCTCAAGGACCCAGAGAGAAAAGGGAGCTGTGATTCATCACTCCCTCCCCTCCAGACCAGCATGCTGGATTTCCTTCCATGTCTGAGGCTAGGCTGACTGCCAGATGAAAGGTCTGGTAAAGTTAGTTTTGTTTTGTCTTTTAATCATACAGCAGGACTGGCAAGCTGCTCTGAGAGTATTTACTTTTCATCTGCCATCCGGGAGCCGGAGCTCCAATGGCTGCAGCTTTGGCTGGTCCCGGTACAGCTGTGGGATGAGAAACATCTCACTGATGGCATCGGTCCGAAGTATGGATAGTCCAGAGGAGAGGGCCTGGCTCTGTCTCCAGCAGCTCTGCAGACAGGAGATGTGCATCATCTCCTGCCCCCTCCCCTGGGGTCAGTGAGGCAGAACTATGCCCTCCCCATGGTCCTGCCGACATGGACCACCATCTACAGCCACCATTGGGCTTGTAGCATACGAAGCAGGTCATACCTATGGAAAGTGGTCCTGGAAAAACACTCCCAAACAGCTGGAGATGCCTGAACTGCTGCACGATGCATTAAGCAATATGCTGTCAGCACCAGGGTTTACGCTCCATGTGTGAGCCAGGTTTTGTGAACACCGCATTGTGGCTCAGAGCTGAGGCTGATTAAGTGGAAAAAGTTAATTGCCAAGGTAATTAAAACATGTAGGTGTATCTGTGAGTTATCCTAAGAAAAACTATCAGCAAAACATGCTCATGATGAGGAAGGGAGCTTTGCTGGTCCTCCTTCCCATCTATCACAGGTAGCTATAACCCTTTTCTCCACCACATTGCCAGTGCTCACCTTGAGCGCCATTCATAGCACATGATGAGAACATCCTGCTTTGGTTGAAGAGGTGGACACTGGCAGGAGGAATTTGTAAGAAGAGGCACTTGAGACAGAGGAATTGGCGTCGAAGACTTGAGTATGTCTTTGACTTCAACCACAGTCGTTATCTCATTGCAGTTCCCTCTTTCAATGCTTTTTACTTTAGCGTGAATGACTGCAATTCGAAAAACAGAGGTGTGAGAACAACAAACAGTCTTAGAAATTTAAACACATCTCAAAATTAAATAAAATGTATCCAATTGAAAGCTGTTGTTTCGGCTGTGAAACTAGAACTACTTCTTCATGTGTGGGCACATACAGTGGCTTAGAATAACAGAGGCCTGATCCTGGTTTGGTTTTCAGTAGGACTGTTGACAACTGTGAAATTAAACATGTGCTTAAATCTTTGCCAGATCAGGCCAAATAATTTCACCTGGAATCGCACACACAAACAGCTCCTTTGACTCAGACTTGAACGACCCCTCGCATAAACTGGACCCGTTCTATAGCCACATCTGACTATGTCCAATTAAGTAATGAATAATTTACTTCACAGACGGTGTGAATTCAGTCTTTTCAATAACAAAATCATTTGCCTGTAGGTTGCATCCAGGAATTAAAAGTCTTCTTAAGAAAGAAGGGAAGGTTTGAAACAGGTAGTCAAAAACTAAGAGGCTTAGGATTGTCGTGATTTACTCGGTCTATACTTCTTGTCATCTTTTGCCTTTGGATTATCCATCAGTAGTAAGATCCTCATATAAAACAGACTCTGAAATGGGTTCGTCTGACTCTGGATACACAAACATTCCTATTTTTACCTTTTATTGAGGAAAACTGCATGTTTGCATGGATGCAAGAAGATGAAACTGTATAGATTGCTCTGAGGATGATCCCTGGCTAACTTAGTACCTGTGAACCTTGTCAGTACCTGGACCACTGCAGCATTTCACCCCTTCTCTCTTGTGAGGAGCACCAAATCAGAGAAATGAAGCACAATTTTTACACAAAGGGCTTTGTCTCTAGGAAATGTCAAAAGAGGAAGGGTCCTATTATCACAAAAGTCTTCAGTGAAAGAAGCATGAGAAGTGTATGTACCACAGGGTGATCAGCCTGCATCGATGCTGCCCCTGGCAGCCACCAGGTCAAAAGCCTTCAAATGGACCTCCTAATGTTTGGAATAAACTTCACATGTAGAAAACAGGAGACCAGCAATTTTAATGCAGTCCGGGTTTTATGTGCTAACTTTATCAGGACATACTTAACAGCCACAAAACACATGAGGGATTTCAGTTTTGGAGACCCACAATCCATTTTCAAGTCTGATTGAAACCAAGTTCTGACCAGCTAGAAATACAATTTGGCTGTATATATTATTTTAAAGGACTTCAGAAAAAAATTATTTTATCTGCCTTGTCTTGTCTCTCAATTCATTTTCCATATGACCATGTCTATTTATTTCAGAGGAGGCTGGATAAAAATCTACCTCTCAAAAACAAAATCTTGATTTCACCAATTCAATGGAATTAAATTTTGGACCCCAGCCTACAGTTTTTATTCAAGCAACACTCCCACTGAAGTCACTGGAATCCAAATTTGTACGGCTAACACCTGTATTTCATTTCAGAATAGTCATTTTATACTACTGCTTTTTCATCTATTTCAGACAACCGTGGAAGTTCATTGTCCCACCTGAACATATCACTATGTTGTACTGAGATGGATTAAGGAATTACATAAAAAGAATATATGACATAAATGCACCAAAATGCCATGACAAAAAAAGTGTACAATGGCCTAAGTTAGATGTTCAGCTTGATTATTCCCACCAAATTGGGGTTTGGATTTTTTTTTTCCTACACTAACAAAGAAGCAAATAACTACAAACTTACTTTCATTTCATATCAGACAAATAGGAATTGAATGGATATAGTAACCCTGTTGGATAAGAACTGAACAAATCCCTTGAAGAAACAACTGTCACCTGAGAAAAAGCCCATAAACTGCAACAGACCATGATACTGCATGTTAAATTCATAGTTAATAGGGGTTTTCTATTGCCATTACAGATGTTTAATCTGGTATTTGTCTAATCTTAATTAGAGTTCTTCCTAAATCACAGCATCAGAAAACCTGGAGGGGGGTGGGGGGGGAGCCAAGGGGGAAGAGGGGTGAATACTTGCTTGTATTGCCAATGTCATGCAACATATGATAAAACTATTGGCCAACTCTTCGGCTGGGTGGTGCAGATTGTCACCGAATTCAATTAATCTCTGACAATTCCGCACCAGATGAAACTCTGGCTAGTAAGTAAAAGAATATTGTGAATTTCTAAGTAATAACTTTTTACCTCGCTTCAGCTTTGTTCACATTTACCGGTTTTATTTAGGTGGTAAACCTCTGTTTATTCCACCTGCTGGATGAAAACAGGAGCTGGCCAAGCAGCACATGGTCACGCTCACATTAGACGTAATTGCACTTAGAAGAGTGACCTTTACAGTAGCAAGCACCCTTTCTGCAGAGCGACCTGTAGACGCCAGTGCATATTACCGGCATTTCACTGCTTTTATCAGAAACACACCATCATCTGCGCAATGACTACTACTGCCTGCGCGAGTAGTGGGTTTTGGAAGAGGACAGCTAGGTGTCCTCGGGCAAAAACCCACTTGGAAAGCCGCGACGGAGCCGCGTCCTCACGACACACTTGCTGGACGGGGCCTGGTGTGGGTGCAGCACCCACATGGAGCTGCCTAATTCGCGGGGGGCACAGAGAGGGGTGGGACAGGCAAAGTGAAGCATTTTCCCCCATGCACTTACTGTAGCTGTAGTTCTTGGCCAGGTAGGTCGACAGCGTGGGCTTTGTCTTTTTGCACCTGCATCGCTCTTCGAGGGAAGAGAAGGGGAAATGGTTGAGGGGTGTCAGAGGGGGCCTGGCTCCGGGGGGGGTNGACGATGGCCTCGGGGGAGATGCAGACGCCGCGGTCGTAGACGGGGAGGTCGTCGCAGGCGAGGCTCTCGGGCCAGCTGTGGTTGTAGCGGCGCATGATGGGCTCGCAGCCG
>WAAD01039689.1:196968-232635 GCA_013389945.1 Fregata magnificens
CGGAGCGCCTCCGGGGGGGCGGCTGGGCACGGCTGCGGGGAGGCAGCTGCTGGCGATGATCGGGGGTAGAAAACCTGTCACCGACATGAGTTACATCCATGTTCCGTACATCTCTCTCTCTCTCTCTCGAGATTTATGATCAACAGTCTCAGCTTCTTATTTCGGAGATACTCCTCTCTCCCAACTGTTCTGTTTTTTAAATGGAATGGGAAGTCAGTCCAAAAATACGGCCCAAAAAATGAGGTATAACGGGTCTAATGAGGTATAATGACGAGATTACACTCAAACGTGGGAATCATGTCGCGCGGGGGGTGAGGGGGGTTCTAGCCCAGTAATTTGCTAACAAGTTTGAGTCACGTTTTGCAAGTTCTCTGCTCATTCTCAGTCCCTGCAAGTGCTAAGTCGGTGCAGGGTATCGGCATGCATCTATTACCTGTGGTACCGTGTACTTACTCCCATTGCACAGGCTGCCCAGCCCCGGAGGACCTCCCTGTTCTTAATTTATACAGTATGCGTCTGTTAAGCCCATAACTAACTCAACAAAATCCCTGCG
Source organism: Fregata magnificens (assembly GCA_013389945.1). Taxonomy (NCBI): domain Eukaryota; kingdom Metazoa; phylum Chordata; class Aves; order Suliformes; family Fregatidae; genus Fregata; species Fregata magnificens. Next base: position 197,522 of record WAAD01039689.1, read on the forward strand.
TCATTGTGCGTTTCTTGACTGGCTGAAAAATAAGTGTAGAAAAAAGCTGACTGAGGAAGGGCCTCTTTTTTTCTCCTCAACCTGCTAAGCTCGGGCCCTGACAGGCTGGGTGGAAGAAGTGATCAGCCCAGAGAGGCCTTCCTGAGTGAGACGTTTCTGGGTACCAAGCGTCAGTAACTCTTTAGACGCTGTGTCAGGACATACCTGCCAGTGTGAGGGTAGCCAGTCTGCCTGTACCTCCACCTCTCCCACCTAAAAATTGTTCAAATAATACTGCGTCAGTCCCGGGGATGTATAAGCCAAGGTGAAGACCAGCCTAGAAATGCTGTATCATCCAAACTAAATGGTCTCTGCGATTGAAAGATCAATATTCCTTTTTGCTCCTGGCTTTTTTTCTTGACAATGATCAATTTCTTACCAACACCACATAGTCATTGTTTTAATCTTTCCAAAGTGTGTGTTCTTCCTCGGTCCTTTCTCTGACAGTCCCAAAACACTCTTAAAACTGTTTTATGAGTTTCATTTTCAAGCTTAGCTTTCCCTCATTGTGAGCTTTTTTCTTTATTACTATTTTCATATAGGAGCCATATGAGGAATGTTAAAGGCAACATATAGTTAGTTGTTTGTTGGTGGCCTGCTAACATACAGCATAGAGTCTGACACTGACTGCGCTCGTGCTCTCCTTCTTTTGGAAGTCCTAGGCTGACATTCATGTTTGACAAGCCTAAAACTGTGCTACCAAGTCCGATGCAAGCCTTTTCTAGCTTCTAAGTTGTACTGAGCTCATTTTGTGAAGCTTATGTTTATTTTATTTGAAAACTTTAAGATTGAATAATTAGTCTGCATTTTTCTACTCTGGGCCAGATTTTGGCTTTTGCCAAGATGTGCTCTTTTTACATTTTTGATAAATATTTGCTCTGGATGCAGTTTCGTCTGGGCTGATAGGGCTAGAAAGAGGCAGAGTAGTGCAGACAGGTGCACTTGAAGCATTTCTCTGTTGGTTTTTCCTGTATTAGTTTTTTGCTGTAGACAATCTCTGACCTCAGGGATCCCTGCTGTTTCCAGGCTGACCATATTTTCTGCCATCCAAAACTGGAGGGTGGTTTTGTTATGGGCGCAGCTAGTGTCTGCTAAGGGTGTGACCCAGCTTCCATTGAAGTCAACGGAAAGACTCCCATTGATTTCAATGTGTGTTGGATCGGGTCTGGAGTTGTGAACACAACTTCATTTCACTGTGGACACAGTGAGTCATAAACTGAGGCCTTCATAAGTTAGAGGCGAGGGGATTTATCCTGTCTTTTGAAAAATAACCTCTCCCCCACTCTGCTTTGACGTTGGCAAGAAAAGGGTAATAACACCGAGGCAGTGACTACAAAAGCAAGAAGAAAAATAGTGCTGTCCTGGTCTCTAAGGAAATTTCAGTCTAAATTCTCACAAGCAGACACATTTTGCTCCTATCAGATGTAACTTACATACAGCAATCGGGGTTGGCCAACAACCAAATTTTTATACAAAGCGTTTTCTGAAGCTTGTGAATGTGGACCTCAATCAGACACAGCCCTGTTTAAGTTAGTTGACTGAGGTTAATCAGGGACACAAAGATCTGCCTGTGTGGAATGGCTTTCAAGCTTATAACCACAGGAAAACCTGAAACTTTCAGTTTTTATTGTAGATATATGTTTCAAATTCATGTAATTTGCTATGTGGCATTTTCATATCTACATCAACCCAGTGTTTTAAGTAAACTCCTGAAAAGTAACCATAAGGTAAATACCCCATCGCTGCTTCGTTAACATCACTTCTTTGCTCGCCAGTCATTGCAAGAGCACCCGAGATGCAGTGACTGTGTTGGTAAAGGCAGCCCACTCCCCATCGGCCAGCTGCAGCATTGCCACCTGCCACCTGGGCACACACCTCGCTCGCTGTGCAACCAAGCGGAGCCAGTTCATTAAAGCAGTCATTGACAGTTGTTTCAGCCAGCTTGTTGGGTGTGTGTTTCTCTGGGTCATACGGTTGACTGCCTGCACTCCAGCTTAGAGTGTAAAAACTACCAATGGTGATCCTAGGCTGGGCTTGTTAGAGGAGAACCTATTCCAGCTGGATTTAATACTAAACTTTCTTTTTCGCTTCTTTTACAGCCCCAGCCTTAGCTACACTCTGCATCTTATGTTTTCTTCAGTGTGCCTTGCCCCACTGCTTCTTCCCCCTTCAGGATCAAAATTTGGGGGATAGACAAGGAGGGCAGAGACAGTCTTCTCTTTTTGTTTCGTGTAGCACTCAGCTGATACCAGGAGAAGAGGTTTTTATTGACCAGATTGTGCCCTTTCCCATTTGGAAGAGGTCATGCCAGTAGGGTTATTGTATGATGTGAAAGGAGAGCACTTGAAACGGTTCCCTAGAGCTCTTGAGGCAGAGCTGTGTCACGTTACCTGTTAAAACACAGGGTGTGTTTTTTAATCCTTTATTGCCTACTACATAGAGTTACTTCCTTTCGTGCTCTCTGTGTATTAATCCTTCCTCGCTCTTGTTCAACCTTCTGTTGGCCACCATCTCGGGACAATTCACAAAATAGGTAACAGTCATCAGCACAGTTTTCCTGTTGGGGCAAAAGTGTTTCATTTTAAGGTAACATCTGCCGGTTCAGATTTGAATATGACATCACTGCAAACTGGTGAGAAATCCTGGCACTACAAAGGTCTAAACCAAAAATCCTACCAACTGCATTGTGGCCAGAACTTGGCGTGTCCTGCATCACCTTTCATTTTCTTGGAGAAACAGAGCAAGAGGTGTACTGCCTGGCACTGCTGAAGCCGCTCAACAGGCATTAGTGCTCAATTATGAAGGAAGAAAACCATGAAGTGGGGAGCAGAGCAGAAATCACACAGGTGGTGTTTGAGGGCTGGCGTGTTACTTATCACATGCCATATTCATAGAGTTTCACCCTTATCTTTCATACTATTTTTCACAGAGTGATTTTCCGGGGACGCCCAGTAACTGTCTTATGAGAAATGCGATGGTGGGGAGAAAAAAATTTCCATGGGGTCAGGAAAGTCAGTAGGAGGAAGAAAATTCCTTTCTCTCTTCTATGAGTGTATTTTAACAGTGACCTCCATGGGCCATTGTACAGTGTGCAGCACATGTGCAGCCTATGTATTTGAGACTGCTAGGGTTATTGTCTTAAAAACCATAACTGCAGACCAGAAGAACAACCGGGAGATATCATATCAGTGTTTATTTAAAAACTGAACTGCCTGTTGGTAATTTCTTTAGTTTCAATTGTATTTGCAAAAGACAGGCACAGTTATGGGCAGGATTAATTCCTTCACTTGGCAACAAAACTGCTAGTGCAATAGAGGAGAAACAAAGCTGTGTTTAGAGAAATACATCTGTGATTCCGGCAGGCTGTTTGCATGCATGTGTCAATCCCCGTCCTTGACTGAAGAGAAGCAGCGTATGGTCAGGTGCAAATATAACAGCGTTCATCTGGAGAAGAGGTGATGACTTTTCAAAATAAACAGAGTGTGGGCATGCGTGTCTGACTTATCTCAACTACTTCTTAGTTGTTTTAGGATGTGTGATTGTAAAGGAAAAAACAGCGGTGTCTGACCTATTAAAATCATATAATCCATCCGTTCTGTGGTCATTATGGTGACTCAACAGGCTAAGTATTGAGCTACCCTGAGCAAATTTGTTTCCCAGACTTGGTTTTGGGAGTGGTTTCTGCAGCTTAACGTTTAGGGGAATGAGCGATGGTCATGGGTAAAATTTTCAGAATTGGCCAAGTTACTCAGGAACCCAAGCCCCATTTTTTAAGATTATATAGAGTGTGCAAACTTCCGAGACCCTTAATTTGCAGTGAAACATAGAATTGAATTTTCAGCAGTTTCTCTAAATCTAACGCTGGTTCTTGGGATCTAGAATTCTTCATAAGCTGCTGTGTATATAAGTCACTTTTGAGAATGAGAACTAAGGGAAGTACTCAAACCTCCTGCATTTACTTTTCTCCCATAGGTGCCAAGTTCTTTTAGGTATGTTGCTGCTGGTAACGACTGTGAGTTTGGAAAGGTGGCACTGGAAGGCTGCTGTGATGGGTGCGGGCTGGCAGTCAGATGCTAGGCAATAGCCTGAAGCGTGCAACAGTTTTCTAGTGAGAGTTGTGTGCTGTTGGGGTACAGAGGGTTGGCTATACAAGCCTCAACTTTTGCATTTCGATGATAAGCTGATTTACGAGTCGGTTTATTGAGTCCCTCTGTGATGCTCCCTGCCAAGGCGGCTGGTTCCTTGGAGAAGAGCACCGCACAAGGAGAGAGCTGTGGTCCACAAGGGCTGCATGGAGGATCATCTCGTCTCACCCGGACTGTTCATTCTGTTTGTTTCTGCCTAGGAGAGGCAACAGCCATTTCCCTTTCCAACTTCTTGATCTTGTTGGAGGTCGGCCAGCCTATCCAGTTCAGGGAGGCATTGAAGCTAATTGCCTTTGTTGTTACAGATGGGCTGGGTGGGAAGAGATGAAAACACCGCTCAGGGGAGGCAGTTGAAAGTCTTCAGCCGTCGAACTGCAGCACTAACAAGCAAGTGGACTCTGTCAGAGGAAGCTGGGAACTGTTGGCTTAGCAATGCTTTTGCTGTCTTGTATTTTGTGCTTTTGATAACTTCCTTGGACAGCAGCATTTTTGTCAGAGTTGTGGAGAAAAAAAAAAAGAAGAAAAAAAGATAACTGAGTATGAATAAAGCAGATCCATTGCTTTGAGATGCCGTATTCTGTTTAGTGTAGTGTTTTCAAAACCCTTGTTTATGCTAAGTACTCTGGAGCCATTTCATACGCTACTGAAATACAGCACCCACCCAAACTGCAAAAAATATACTGGCTCTTAAGTTTGAAAGAGCAGGATCCACAAAACCCTTTAAAGCTGGAGAGGAAATGTAGATAAGCAGTGTTCAGTGACCCCAAATTGATAATTTGCTGGAGTGCTGGTTGGTGGGCTTAGAAACTGCTGTCAGACTCTCAGTGGGGTCATTATTGTCACATCAATTATATATATTGTTGACTGGATGTTCTCAAAAAAATAGAGGTTCTCATCAAGAAGTTTTGTTTTTCTAGAAAACATTGTTAAATGATAGCCACTGGCACCATATTACTGTTGATACTAGTGGATATTGGCTTAAGCCTTTTATCCGTCTGAACCCTTTAAAGTTAGGGGAATACTTCCTCCCTCTTATCGTCTCTTCCTTGTCTATTTGAACTCCTTGGAATAACGTGTGTTTGCATAGAAACTTATGGCTCGTTTTGTACTATTGGGCATTACGGTAAAAACTTAAAGCAAAACCAGGACTGCACTGAGATGTAGTATGCCTACATTGCTGTAACTCAGACCAGAGGATCAGTGTTTTCACAGGATAAATCACTGTCATTTTTATTCAGGGATTTTTTTTCTCTTTTTTTTTTTTTTTGGTAGAGACTTAGAGTGGAGATTAATAGAGAGATTCAGGTTCATAATTTGTTCTGTGCTTGCAGACAGCACGCAGACAGTCGATGGTGACATGACTGCACAGCTAAACAAACACGATGAAAGAAATCTTTATATTCATGATCTTAATTTGGGCTCCATTCAGCTTGAGGCCTGATGTAATTCAGATGGCACAACTGGCAACATCACACCTATTCTCACAGGACCAAATGCCATTTGTCTGAAAAAGTATCTCCTCTGAAGGATAAACCATAATCTTCTAATTTAGGGCTGATCTTGCACTGCTGCGAGCTGAGAAAAAAAATGACTGTACATTGCTTTCAGAGAAATCTGAGGGATAAAAGCATCCAAAGGACACTTTACCAGTTGATGCATTAGTCCTTCAGTTGTAATCTGTTTAAGTTAAGGATCCAGGTCTCCTTAATGCAGAAGGATCAGTAATTTAAAACAGTTTTAGGTATTCATAAGAGCATTTACTGAAATGCCTCCAGAAATTTGTCCGTTCACGCAGTTAGTATATGCACTATAACTCTCTAGAATCTTTCCTATCTGTAGGCTCTCCATGTCTTCCCATCCCAGTTTGGTTCACTGCAGTTACAGTGCATGACACGATAGGGTGGTTTAGGGCACAGTCTCTTCCCAGGGATGTATATCCATCAGTTTCCTGTAGTGGCTGTGGCTGTCCCTGGGCTGAGCGGTGAGTGTGTGCCAGGGCTCCCCTTGTTACAGGGTGAGGGAATACGCTCCAGTATTATCCCAGCAGCTGGCGAGCGGCTGTGGCATGTTCCCAGGAGCAGGATTCAGGAGGTACTACTGCATCCTGGAATTTGGAGAGAGCTAAGACCAGGGGACACACTGAATTGTTCAGTCCCATGGTTTATCTTCCGTATGCAGTTGAGCTGTATTTTCATTGATATGCCAGAAAGAGAAGGGTTTTGAATATGATGGCTGCATATGTTACAGTTGAGAGCATACTGGAAAGCTGAAGAGTTTGGGTTAACAAGCAAAAGATTTTTCCCTTACTTTTTGCTTACTTTTGTTACTCAGGGCTGCAAACTTAGTGAAGTCGATGAGAATTTTGCCTTTGGCACGAGGATCTCATCCCAGGACTTTATGTTAGATGCACATTTGTAACATATGTGGGAGGTATGTACAAGAAATACATTTCTCCGTTTCCAATTCAAACGCAGCCTCAATTCCTGAGGTTGGTCCACGCTGCCAAAACTGAAACCATCATTCAGCCTCTAGCCTTATTGATGACAGCAATGGTATAACTGTGGTGGACAGCTTTCAATATTGTGTCATCTGAGTGGAATTGGAAGATGTAGTGATAAAACCTGTGCCTCTGAACCCGGTCCACACCCTGCCCCTTCCAAGGATGAATTTTGGTAGGCGATTGCCAGTTAGAGGAGAGGAAGTGTTCAGGGAAGGAGGCAGGATGTTTTAATTATAAGAACAGAAGACTCTTTTTTTTTTTTTAACCTTCCCTGCATTTCATTTTGCAGTCCATTTCTTCACTAATGTGCTTAATTTTCGTGCTACTGCTGTTCATTGGTTAGTATCGCTATTGATTTGTTCATGTGACAAGCAAATTTATGTATAAGTTTATTATTTTGTAGTTCAGAGAATGCTCTTCTTGTGCTTTCTCTTGTCAGAGGTCATCCTGCTCTAAAAGTTTTCTTTTCCAGCTAGAGAACTGATTTGTTTTGCATATCAACAGGCTTGTCCATTTATTAACTGTGTGGGACAGGCTTTCAACCGGATGACATTTTCAGAGACAAGTGAAGCCAGTGAAATGGTACTAGTTTATGCCTTTATCTGTATGCCAGGTCATTAGCTGATGCAGAATTGAAAGGTAGGGTTCAAATATCCATCCATCCTCTCCATTTTGCTATGAACTGATGGCTAAACTTGACACGATTAGATGTTTCAATCCAGGAAAGGACAGTGGCATAGCAAATAATGCTGAGTGATTCAGAAAAAGCATCAATGCACTTCTCTGTCACATAATATGGGAGAAGGTTAAATTTAGAGGAGCTTTGGGAAAGAAGAATGCTTGCCACAGTTGCCAGGTGTCATGAAGAGGTAAGAGTAGGAATAAGAGGCATATAAATAAATGTGTGAGATTAGAAGCTGATGCAGTCTTAGAAATGGACTGTTGACAATTCAGGGATGAACATAGTAGAAAATAGGACAGGGTTTTCTTCTCAAACCGGGATTTAGGCATCAGATCTGTGCAAAGAATGGAGGAAAGAGTCTTTTCCCATGCCTGTCACACTAGGGCTGCTTTCTGGAGAAATGAACTTGTGGCTATCCGGCCGGTGACTTTTGGGCTGTGGATCTGTATAGCTGCCACAGCAGCAATCCAACTCCTGACCCTCTTGTTGGCCAACTTCATCCCTATCTTCAGATGACCTTCAGCTTGGCCTTCCCTGTAGATTTGCAAGGAACCGCACGCTCAGCGACTTGCCGAGTTCTGTCTCTCAAAGTATTTTTACCTGTTGCTCTCCTTAACTCAAAGGGGAAATTATTTTCTCCTCCAAAGTGTTTTTAAGGCATGGTATAGTGTCTGGCATGCTGGGGAGGGGGTGATGTCTGGGTGGAACAGGGCCACCTTGTGCAATATTTTGGCTCTTCTAGAATAAGGAGCATTATGTCCAGCATGGCATTGCATAACCTGAAAGTACCACTGGCCAGTGAAACTGCTCCTCGTCTCTGCCAAGCAGACCTGTTTCTTTCAGCTGTTTTTGTTTACTGCCTCACTTTTATGGCCCTGGGGGAGATGCATGTATGTTGACAAGAGATCTTAGATTGCACAGGGAAACTGTGTGTCCTCCCCAGGCTCCGGAGAACGGCTTCTTGCCTGTATCATGGTCACTCTCTGATACCTGAGAGTCACAGGTCAAGGACAGGATTTTCTGCCAAGAGTTCGTTCCCATGTGTAAAAATGCAGAAGGCTCAACATGTGAAACAGTCCTTGTTTTCAGTAGTGTATTAATTTCCGGAGTTGGTACCTTTTATACTTTCATGCCGAGGAGTAAATTAGGAGTTTTCAACAGCAGCATAACTGTCCTTGTCCAAAACCTAATTTATGACAGGTGGTAGTAAGAAAGAAAGAATCACTTTTCATCTGAACTTGTACTTTTTTTTAATCTTTTATAAATATACATGCTTGACAAACATTTATTTGAGAATCAGTTTAATCATTCTTTTGAAGGTTATGTGCACACATTTGGCTTTATGTCCCACTTGATTATTAAAAGATGCCTCCCTTGTACCACAAAAAGTGAATAAGGTAAGAGTAATTTTTGCAGTTCTTGCTTTTGCTCTGAGAATTTTATTAGCAATATTCCTGCAGTCTGTAGGGCTGTTACCATAACTTAGCAATGACCATATTTTTGCTTTTTCAGATTTTGGTTTTGGATTTTCATGATTTTCAGAATTTCTGGCATCAGAACATGAATTTGGCAGGCACCTTCTTCTTGTACAGTGCTCACACGGTAGTTATTACAATTTTTCAGTCTTTGGCTACTAAGATTTCATCAGCCTCGGGAGCTACTTAGCTATTCATTCCATGAAAGCCTATTTTATCCCTTTCATTCCTTAAGAAATTTACCCTTTCATTCTGGCATCATCCAGACTATATTTTGTGGGCGAAATCCAGCCCAGAGGGAACTTCCATCCAGCCTTCTGCCTTTCCCCGCTGAATAGCCCCTTGTTGCTTTAATAATTGTCTGGCACTTGGATCTCCCTGCGTTGCTGCCCCTGTGTCCATGACGGAGGAGCAGAAGGGACTGGATGCATAGGTTGGAAATTACCCCAATTAATCATCCCTGTGGATGAGGGTCAGTGGTATGCACTGCCATATTGGCAGAGTAATGGAAAAGTCAACAGTGATATGTGCGGATGCCACACTGCACGTGTATAGCTTATTTCTTTTGCATATAAAAAACAATGCAGGGTTGAGTGATCTTGGGACATTATTGATTTCTTGTCTGACAAAAAAAAAAGTAAGATTTTGGCAGTTAAGAAGGTTTGGATTATCAGATATCGTTGATAGATACCAAATTATTCTAAATCTGGAGCTCTGTCTGCATTTTTTTGTAAATAATAAAAAAAAAAATGTTCCAAAACTTAATAGACATACATGTAGAACTGCCTAACTGTCTGATTCAACCCAAATGTCCCCAAAGAGCCATGTAGAAGCTACAGGTACAAAAGCGGATAAGGTTTCTAGAATTCTGGAAGAGTAGTAAAAATCTCGATTGCTGCCGCCTTTTGGATCTTAGAAGGCCGAAACTGTTTTGCTCTAGCTCCTCCCTAAATTATAAACAAAAGCAATGTCTTCATTGCAGTTGAAATTGTCTTTTAGTATGAAATATCCAAGAAGTGGCTTATCCTTAGGTTCATTAAACTCATTTGCCCTTCTCAGATGGAAGGTAATATTGCATACTTACTTACATACTTACATATTTTCTACATGTATTATTTGTCCTGAGGACAGTTCATAATGAAATGTGATATTGTGACTGATAGCAAAACAATGCAGAAGACCAAAATTACCACATGTATTGCAACATCCCATATTAAGGTTACTTATGATGAACCTTCTTTCTTTACTCCATTTAAAAAATAACATTGTAATAACACTCTGCATATTCACCTTTTGGTCAGTTGAATAGTTCACAAGTAATTCATTCCAAAAATGGCTTCACTGACCCTTGTTGATTGACTTCTTGTGCAGTAACATGCTCTTCAGATTCTGCTGCTTTATAGCCATTGCCAAATATTATTTCATATTTTTGAGTGTATGTTCAAAACACACTGTCAATTGCTTTGCTGGAGTTAGCAGTAAAGCAGGAAAAGTTTCATAACATCTGTAACTAATATCCCAGGTTGTCTATTGGGAACAAACTGTTTTCTAATAGATTTTTTTTTCTTAAGAACGAACTTACTTTTTCTTAAGGCTTTAATGGGGTGAGAAAAAAAACTCCCCAAAACACCTCCACAGAATCGTACCACTTACCAGCAGGATAAAGAACAAAAACCTCTGCCTTTGTTCTGCTCTGTTCTTATTCTGAGCTCGGGACCAGTTGCAGAGAAAAAAAAGGTGTAAGATAGCAATGAAGGCAACCACTTACAAGACTTTCCACTGAGGTTTCAGTCTCTGATGTTGCCCATCTGTTTCTCTGTCAGTTCTGGTACTTTCACACTTAGCAAGGCTTATCTGCTGTCCTCCTGTCAGTTCTTTTTGGGAATTCACAGTGAGATTGCTGCTTCATCTGAAAATCAGATGGCTCAGTAGATACGAGGGTTCCTAAAAATGTGGTGTGCTTGGCATTTGCCATTTATTTTGGTGAAACCCTACATAGGAAAGCTGGTGTGAGATCTGTATAGTGTTTAGCTCCCGAACAGCTGGGAATTTCTCCTTAAGTAGTCTGCCTGCATGGAAACCTGCTGTTTGTGTGGATGCCTGTTGTTTCATAAACTAATGTTTCTGAGGGGGAATGGCCAGATTCTCCCCAAAGTTCTCCAAGGGCAGTTTTGTCCATGGCAGTGCTAAAGGCTTTTAAACACTCATATGAGACACAGAGTCGATGCAGTGAACACAGCAAAGAGATGTCGTTTTTCATTCTTTCAGTATCTCCTAATACCATTTGCAACTGTGGTTTTATCATATTCAGATACTTTTCTTGCCAGGAAACTTATGATTCTGCCATACTTTTAGGCAGCCAGCACTGGAAAGTTTACTCATGCTATGTAGTTATGGTAATTCTCAGAGGATGTTTATTATTTGGAAAGCAGCGTTCCATACAGGATGAGGAATTCGTAGTACAATTAGTTCCCAAATTAATGTATCACTTTAATTAGATCCAGATTTGTTGGCCTACGTCTTCTGTAGAAGAAGCACATTTCTTTTTTCTTATCTGTGGTGGCATCTGGGGACTGGGACACCTCCTTGTGTCATTTTAAATACCTGTGCACAAAAACACATGTGGATTTACAAAGTCAGACTAGTTTGTTACTCTCCCTGTCCCAGAAGAGAATGAAAGGGACAAGTTTGGATGTGCTTGATAAAGCATGAAGGTGTGGCATCTCCTGTACTTTTTTATAGAGGGAGAAAAAGAATTAGGGAGAGTAAAAGGAGATAAGGATGTGAGAGTGGAGACACCCCTTGCATTTTGTTTATCCCCTTGTTTTTGAAGAGTGAAAATCTAAGGGACCATCTAACTGCCTCAACATAGCAGAAGATGAAAGGCTTGCTATTTTTTTAACTGATCTTCTGAGTAATGTAATGTAATGTAAGCATGTAGATATTGATTCTCAATACATTTATATGTATTCTTTGTTTATTGACATACGTATCTTAATTTTTGGTTAGTTACATTGCCTTTAAGAGTAGGTGATCTCACAACATACATACCTCATAGGTAGGTTATTTTAAGTTCCTAAATTCTTAATGTAAGCAATCTAGTCTTCTGAAGTAGAAAACAGTTGGCCATCAGAGATGGAGGCAGAATTGGGTATAATTCAGATACGTTCAGGGTACCCAGTCTGCCACATCGGTTGTGCTAATATAGTCAAGCCAGGTCAAAGTGATGTACAGGCTGGCATGGAGGGACGAGCTGCTGTTTGAGGCACTGCCAAATGTAGGTATCGCAACTACTTAGTTGGAGCCCGGTAAAGGGATCCATGGTGGCTCAAGTGGGATCTCCTCTCTTACTGTGTTTTGGAACTCTAGCACACGTCCGAAAGACAGTTTGGTTCTCTGGATTTCCTTCCTCTGAAAGAATGGAAAAATTCACTTACAAAGCTTGTGTTATGTCTCTGCAGGATATGTATTGTAAATGAGATGCTTATATACTGTAGCAATAGTAACTATAAACATTGTTCAATGTGTTGAATGTCCTTTGGATTATTTTTTTTAACCATGGAAATGTTCTTTAAATATCCAATATTCTCCTCTATGTTGGCCTAATGAATTATCTGCTGTTTGCAATTTCTATACACCCATTTATAATCAGTCTGGTCTTCATAATTCACCTGCCCCAAATATTTGAATGCAGTTTCAGGCTGTGCAAATCCATAGATCATTTTTGCATTTTTGTAAATGTCACTTAAAACATTATGAAAAGAGGGAGAATATCTCATCATTACAATACGTGTATCATGTTTGCTAGGAAATTAGTATAGCGTATCAACAAGCATCAAGTATAAGGACAAAAATCCGCTTAAATCATTAGCCCAAACTGTTTATACTGAAGCAGCATATGTAGATGTTAAGCTTTGTGAGAGCTGATCATAGCAGCCTCCGGCTACTATGCCTTTGAGATACACCTGCTGTGTAGAGGGCTGGGGCAGGTGGCTTTGGGTATACCTCCACCCAGATGCCTTTTGTAAGAAGAGGTGAGCAGCAACCGGATCACCGTCTTGGCCAGAGTGAGTTTCCCCTACGATTTTGCTCCTCACCAGCTCCCTCCCTCAGAAATCGCTTTCCTATTCCCTGAATGAGTCCAACTACAGGGTTAACGCAATGCAGAGAACCTGGGAGAGCAAGTCCCCCAAGAGATACTGCAGACCAGAAAACAAATGGATAAATGAAAATGCTGCAAAGATTTCCCATGAGTTAATTCATTTTTCTGAGTTTCCACACTATCAGAGTTGTAAGATTTTTGTGAAGTTAACTCTAGCAAATGACTACATAAAAAAGGCCCCAAAGAGGGGCGTTTATGACAAAAAGTTGTTTCAAATAATCTAAGTGTTTGTAGTTAAGGATATAAAGATGTTAATTACTTTGTCTAAAACCAAAGTCCAGAACGCTATAAAGAAGAGAACAAGAAATACGATGAAAGCCATAATATTCAAAGTTGGCTTAAACTTGTGGAAATACATTTTGGGGAGTTGAGAGTGCATAAAATATGTTATGTTTGCCTTCCAGCATCTCCTCAGATTGCCCATTTGAGATAAGTTGATAGTTGTGTTAGGTTTTAAACATTTTTCAGCTTCTGTTTTCTTCTAAATGGAACGGCTAATAAACACCTGATCTAACATCTGTAAAAATCAGTGAAACTTTTCTGGCTGCTTTCACAGGGCTTTGGGTCAGGTTAATGTATAATTTTGGAGAAGGAGTTATACAGCCAGATTTATCTCTAATTACATAGCTGGTAGATGGAAATTGTAAACAGCGGCAGCTACATGAGGATCTGCTGTTATGATGTGGAAAGAACAATTGTCTCTTGACAGCCAGGGGAAACATGAGAGATGGGAGGGAAAATCTGATAGGCAGAAAAGTGATTTCTGCTGATGCACTTCTCTGGGGGGAGAACTCAGGAGTTTCTTATGCAGTCTTTGAATAGAAAAAAAAGTGTCTAGTAATGTTGGGCACCTCAATTTTGCAATGGTTACACTGACACACTGAATTTTAGAAAATACTGAATACTGTCCCTCTGAAAATTTGCCCTTTTCAAGTACCTTCGTGTTGAACATCCAAAATAGGAAGCTGTTCAAAATCACTGGTCAATTTTGAAATTCTTGCCCATTAAATGTATAAAATAACGCAATTAGAAACAGCAAGAAACTACAGTATGCAAATATGAGACACTGTAAATTTAAAATAATTATGAAGTCATTTGTACTTTAAAAATGAGTTATTTTCATATGTTATGCTTATAGGAATGGTAAAGTAAAATAATTTGGGCATGTACAAAAGTTCTGAATTCATATTAATTAAGAAAAACTCAAAGCAAACTGTGGCTCCCTGGCAGTGTATGTATGACACTGGGCTCTGTGTCAGGAAAACACCCCAAAATTAGCTAGGCATACCTGTTTGCTAAAGACTTCAGTTTGTATTTGTGTCAGATGCTAAATGGTAACGCTATTTCTGTCATGTTTGAAGCAGCATGGGTAGTCTAAACATGTTCAATAGGTCTAGTGACCTTTTCTTGAGTAATGGAAAACTTTCAGCTGTGCCAGTGCAGTATATTTATACCAATATTATTTACAGGTCTTGCCCTCTTTGCTACTGCTTCTTAGAACTGCCCTTGAATGAAAAATAAATGTGTCAGGTTTTTAATACAATTAAAATGGCTATAAACATACTTAAAAATAGAAGTGTATTCTTAGCCATGCTTACTTTAGCTGATTGCTATGTCTTCAGCAACTGTTGTTTCTGTGATGGACTAACAGATAATCCGTGGAATGGTTCTGCATCAAACACACCGATGTGTACCCTAAAGCAAGTACTCAATAATTTGAAGAGAAAGGTTTTGGAATTCATATTCGTCTATTAATTATTTATGCATTTGCAGTCCAGCTGATTTTTAAGAACATAGCGAGGTCTGCCAGTTTCTTGTGATGCATCATGGATATTGCTTATGGAGGATTCCTACAAGCAGTATATGTGTGATGACTGCTGAAAGTTCCCCACAAAAGGCAGAGAAGTTGTGGGTTGCTGGACAGTTGTAATAACAAAAAACACAATAGCTCAATAGAGGATCAAAAAAGCCAGTTTTGTGAAGAGCAATTTTAACAGATAGTTCAACCTTTTAATTATCCCCTTTGAATGCTGAGCATGTATCATTTGAATCCTATCTCTCCAGTCCTGATTCTAGACAGTATTTGTCTTTAACTCACTCAGGCACTGAAAACAATGTGATGGTGTAATTAGGGTTAACGGTAAAGGCGAACAGAGCTGAGGATCATCAGTGTGCAGGAGGTGGCCCCATCCCTCAAATCCCCAGGCTCCCCGTGTGAAATAAGATGGAGGCTCAGCCCTCTGCTGAGACTCCTTAGAGAGGATGCACAATTGCCACCATTGCTTTTGCGAGGTCTCAGAAAGCAATCCTTGAAGGTTGTTCAGCACCTTTGGGCAGGTAGCAGTGTCAAGGATCCAAGTCATAGAACTGATAATGTCAGGACTAATTGATTAAGCTTGTCTGTTACCAGAAGAGATGAGCAGCCATAGATATTCTCTAATCACCTACGTGTAAGGCTGGGAAGGTCTCCGAGCTGCCATATAACCTGTTCCTCCATCCTGGAGAAGCAAAGCTGTATTTGGGTTGTCTCTGACCATGTCTCTGGTCTGATGTCTCTGGTTTTCTTACCAGTTCTTGTAAAAGCTGGAGCTTAAGAAGGTTCTGTGGAAACCTGCAGCACTTACACATACAGATGTTTTCAGAGGATCTCACTTAAACCCTCCTTGCTGAAAGTGGTGCTGTTTTCTTCCAATGTTACCTTCAGGTCACGTGGCGAACAATTGGTATTCTTTTTTAGCTTTTTATATACTGGACAGCTTATCAAGTGTCCTACCTCAGTCTTCCTTTTGTAGACTAAACATGCCCAGTTTGTTTGTAGGTCCTGTTTCTTAAACATCACACCATTCTTGCTGTTCTCTCTGGACTATATCCAGTCTGTTTAGCTGTTCCCTTAAAGGTGGCATCCAAAATCAGGAATAGTATTACCACTCTGACCTCATCAGGGCTAAGCAGAACAGAATAAATGACCTCCCTAATTGACCCAGAACTGTAAACTTGCCTTTCTAAATCATGACTGTGTACCGTACCACATCTCAATGGATGTGTGTTCAAAATGCCGTTTGCTTTATAACCATGGAGCAATTAACATTTGTCTGTAATGATACGTTTTCTTTCACACAGAGAAAATTACTCTCTTTCCCTTAATTCTTTTATTTTGCACACTTTCAGTCAAGTCCACCTGGACTTTTAACTCACCAACTCTTTGTATTTGAATCCAGTCACTAATTTATGCACTCAGCAAACAATATTACTTTTGATTGATAGCTGCTGAAGGAAGGAGAAAAAGACCTGCACAAAGACTTCTAGATGAATTGAAGAAGTTGTTTATACACTGGAGGTGGGGAATGCAGTGCCAGGACTTCAGGTTGCATTTATTTCCAGTGAAGTGAATCTCCATCTCTCACAGTTTATTTAAAAATAAGCTATACTCAGATCTTTGGATAAAGATGTTAGAAAGTTAAAGTATACTTAGCTTTCAGACTGTGTTGTCTGATTATCCTAGCTGGCCTGACTTCCAAACTCCCTTGAAAATAGACCTAGTGTTTTTTATTTTTTGCATTGGACAGATATCTGAAAGACCTGAATCATCCCTCTTAAGGAAATCATTGCAGATGGAAGGTGGAAATCATTACATCTTGGGGCAACAATCTGGTACAAGCGCATATCCTCACAAATTTTTCCAGGGAATATTCCACCGTGAAAGAAAAGTTTGCTCTATCAGAATAGGGACCTACTCCCCATCTGTTCCAAAGGGCAATCTGTTCCTCAGACTTCTTCGTGATTATTTTTTATACAGGAATGCATATTGAAAAGCAACTAACTGGCCAAGTATATGTGTGATGGGATTTACAATCTCAATGAAGAGCAATATAGCTCTCCTGAATTTCATGTAGTCCCTGTTCATGGCATCTGAAGATCCTTCTCTTTTTATACACAGAAGTTAAGATGTGTAAGAAGCCACAGTGCCCAGTCCTAGCTGAAAAATTGGTGTTTATTTTTTAGTACTCTTTTATTCCAAAGTAAGTGCCTGGAAAAGGGAGATTGTTAAAGTTTAGTTATTTGTGATTAGGGACCTCATTCTGCTATGCCTTTCTGATGTGTAAAACAGATATCATATTGGGGCAGAGCTAAGATCCAATTTAATATCCTGTCTCTGAGCCTGATTCAGAGAAAGGGGTGAAAACTCCAGATAAATCTGACAATTAGAGGTAAAATTAAAAACAGGAGCACAGGTATGTCTTTTATTTTGTTTTGTTTTGTTTTTTATTTCTGGAGATTCACTCAGTCATTGTACACATGATTTTTCTGGCTCTTTCTGCGTGTTAAATTTCTGCTTCCTTTTTCTTACATTTTTTCAAGTTCATAGAGTGCCTTTATTGCATGCTCAGAAGAGCATTTCTGTACCTCAGTTTTGAGCATCCACTCTTTCAATTGAGTTATTTATTTCCCTTCTGTATATAACACAAAGAGGATAAGAAATGTAATAAATAAATGGTAATGTACCTCTGTCATTTCCCTCCTTATTACTCTGTCCTTCCTAAGGTCTTTAGTATATATTGAGAGGCAAATCCTCGCCTTCCTCAGTCTTTTTGGTCTCCTCTAAGCCCTGCTGGGATTTTCCAGTAACCTTTATTGTTATCACAGAATCACAGAATGGTTGGAGTTGGAAGGGACCTCTGGAGATCATCTTGTCCAACCCCCCTGCTTGAGCAGGTTCACCTCGAGCAGGGTGCACAGGACCACGTCCAGGTGCGTTTCGAGTATTTCCAGAGAAGGAGATTCCACAGCCTCTCTGGGCAGCCTGTTCCAGTGCTCTGTCACCCTCACGGTAAAGAAGTTTTTTCTCATATTCGGGTATTTACCTACTCAGGGCAGCAAGACCTCATGGTACTAAACTTTTTTACAAACCAGGAACAGGAAAATAGTCTCTGGCCTCAAGTATATTTTGATATCATGTGGGTCTACTGATATATACATTATTTCCTAGGAGGTGATTCCATTGATGCATTGGAAAGCATTATGGTATTCTGGGTAAATCTTCCATTCCTTTCCTTTTGAGCTATGCCATTGTCGACCAAGGGCTCCAATTCACAAATATACCATCACTTAGGAAAACACACAGATGCTCTCTATTAAGGATAGTGCATCTTTTAGCCCCTTGCAAAACATGACTCCCTTAAACACAATTCTTTATTGTTTTCCTGAATTTCAACTTCAGTTAGAATGCGTTGTTCTCAGGGGTGCAACTTGGTGGATCAGACTGATTATTATGGAGTGTCAAATAGCCAAAAAGGAACAGCAAGGGAAACAGCATTCTTGCTGAAGAACTTAATTTCCATTAGTGTTTGCCAAAGTAGCTAATCTAATTTATGGGAAAACAATTAAAAGAATAACACATTGCATAATTTTTTAATTGAGTTTCATAACTAAAGTCACAAAAAGATATCATCCTTTAGTTGGTGTAGCTTTGACTTTCCAGCTTTTGATTCCTATATTTAAGGTTTTCTTTCTACATGAACTTCATAATTAACAGGACTTAAACTGCCTGATTCTCTGCTTCGGAAACTGATAGTGCTGTCAAAGTTCCTCATATACCTTGCTAAATAGATACCTGATACAGGGAGGTTGGTTGCCTTGAAAACAAAAAAAGGCCTTTACAATCTGTGAATGATTTAAGTCAGACTAAAAAATACTGCTTTTACACAATATCAGATTACATTTGCTGTCACGTGTATTTGCACAATACTGTACTTGTATGATATACCATAGTCCAGCACCACTGCCAAACATGTGAGATCAAATATGGTAAATTACTGTTGTTGTTGAGGTCTGATACACCAGAAGAAAAACACAAGTCTGAAATTACCGAAAACTTCATGGGAAAGAGGAAAGGAGTTCCCAGAAATATACTGAAAAACGAATGCTTCTCAGTTTTGAAATGAGCTCGCCAGAGCTTTCCAAAAGCAGATGAATGTTCTTGACCTGATGAGTGTTTATCAACTGTCTGCATGTCTGCTCGGCAGCTTTGCTCCCTTGAAAATGTTCTTAATCTGAAGGGCTGAGAAGATGAGGTTTTGTAGTCATCCTTCTAGTAAAGGTTCCCATTCTCCCAGTACATCTTTCTTCAATAAGAAATGTGTAAAAAATAGTGGTATTGTTATGAACATTTTGTGGGGTATGTTATCGAGAGGATACAAGTTAACTCAAGAATTACGTATTTGGATGTACCTGTCAGTGTACATGAGAACAGAGAATTTGTTTGGGATATTTTTTAGTGAAATTTCTTCTAGTTAGAAGTGTTTCTAACTTCGTCCACAGTGTTTAAAAATGCCTTTTTACAAACAGAGCCAGCAAAGAATTAAATAATACCACAAAGGCAGACAGATGCTTCAAGCTTTCAGTTGATCTCAAAAGAGAAAGCAAAGTTAGCTTTGGAATAATTGCAGCGACCTCAACTTGATATCTTAAATATCAAATACCGTTCCCTGCTGAGCAACACAATATCTCTGATACAAATCATACATAAAATTTTGCTTTCATTTTTCAATTTCTTTATAATAATTACTAGGTAATATAAGTCCTGGCTAACGTGAGTGGGAGTTTTAAGGATACAATAGCTGCAGCTGGGAAAACTGAATCAACAGGTTAAAGTCCTGGATGCATGAAACCCCATGTATCTTTGCAAGAAAGGAAAGTCTGTTTTACAAGAACCATTGTTCCATTGTTTTTTGGGGCAGGAATTCTGGTTTTGTTCTTTGTTAATACAATGCCCCACACAACTGGTTCTTGATCCCTGGTTAGTGTCTCTTTAGTGCTACAGCAATCAAAAAAGAAATAGCAAGAATGGCATTTTAAGGCTCCGACAATTTAAGTTACTTTTCCAAAGCCACAGAGCAAAATGATGCAGAGCCAGATTTAGCACACAAGGAATTTCTCTTACCCAGTCTCAGCTTCAGACCATTATTTTGCTTCACTCTAGCAAATGACCTTGTCTGATGTGCTTCGATACATCACATGGGTCTTGGCATGCTACTGCCAGCACCTCTGCTCCTCTGAGTCACTATGAAGGCAGTTGGACAGCAAGCAGCTCCTACCTTCTAGGTTTGACACTCACGAGGAAGTCTTCAGAAGTGCAGAAGTAAACCCTGGGAGTCATGCAGATGTGTTAGGTGATGGGCAGGCTAGCACGCTTCAGGACTGACAGCTGGGAAGGACCTCAGCGTAGGGCACTTTTCGGCAGGACTCGGTGCAGACCGAGTACCTGAAACAGAGCTGGTAGCATGGTCTCGAGTCTAATGACTTCTTTTTCTGACAAATGTTAAAAAATAATTCATTGTTTTGGATTGCTTTAATAACATGCAGAACAATCATCCATTCAAAAGACAAGTAATTAGACAAGTTTATTGGTTTCAGTCATTTATGAGGGTCCAAGAGTGTGTTTCTATGTTATCTGGGCTGTATCCTGGGAGGCACCTCTAACTATCTCCCCAAATTTCAGGAGGAATCTCAGAGGTAGGATGGTATTTGGATGCACACCCACTCCTCGCAGTATGTCCTCAATGCAAGTGCTTCGCCTCGTGATCGTGTGGGCGTGGTATTCTCCCCTGGCATTGAAATCAGTTGGTGTCTTATTCAGAAAAATACTTTCCTTAGGTCAGGAGAAGAGAGTACTGAACTCAGCATGTATCCCACCTGTCTGACATGATTACTTCCAGCAAAGTCAATGGAATTATTTGCACAGGATATGGTCCGGTGATAAGAAATTCTTTAAACCATAGGAGCAAAAAACATGTGTGTGTCTTTATATGCTGGAATTTATCCATTTTCAGGCACAGACAAAGGGAATATTAAGGACCATGAGAGAGTCCCGTTAAGGGCATAGTGTGCAAAGAGTGTGAGGCATAGGACAGGGTAGGATGGAATAGGATAGGAAAGGAAGGGAAATAATCTCAGTCAGGCAAATAGGGTAACTTGTCCAAGTAACTTCTCCAAATCTGTTTGAAGGTGCCCAGTGAACAGGTTGGGGCTTTCTTGAAGTTACAGTTTAAGGAATGAAATTATTATAAAAATAATACTAGAGGTGGGCCCAGGCTGCAAATATGTTACTTTTTCTGAAAAAAACAAACTAATTAAAAATCATTTCCTCTTGTGTTTCTTTGCCAAGACCTATTTTCAGGACTCTCTGCTTCATTTCAAGCAGCCCATGAAATCTCAGGCACCTAAAACAAATAGAGGCAGTATACTTAGGACTTGGCAGGTAAAGAAAAAAAAAGAGGAAATGATTTTTAAATATTTTGCTTTAAAATATGCTAGATTGTCATTTTTATATTCATGCACATTTTGTTATTAATTTTGGCTGGTAAATAGTTCTCTTTATAAAACAACAACTTAACCATTCACCTTTCATATGCAGTTAAACTCAGATCCTGTGTAATCTTAGGTTTCTGTGCTTGTTATTTCTAGGACGCACACAGGAGCAATTCTCTTTAAAACTTGGATGTGAGGTACATCTGGGTTGAATAATGACAGTGTAAATGATGTTCACTGCTTACCCAGGGCTGCCATGCACAGTGAGTAGAGCCACGCTCTCTGCAGTTCTCATCTTGTGTGCATGCCACCGTAGCTGCTGAGTTCATCCCAGCAGTGCATCAAATCGTATGACTGGTGTCTGTTCCACGTATGTTCGCTCTGCCTCTCCCAGAACCAAAAATGTAGGTGGTGGAGCCTCTTGCTCTGCAGAATGGGTGCTAGAGAGATGTTTGGTGATGACTTTGATTTGTTTGGATTTTTCTAATTCTTCTTTTCATTGTTGTTTCATAATGCACATCTTGCTGTCTGCATGGAAGATGGCAAAGTCAAGAAAGTAGGCTTTTTTGGGTTGTGGCCCTCCTTCTGCAAGTTTTCAGGCCATCTGTTGAAGTCACAGTGGCTATCCATGTGCTGGAAGTTAAATACATGCATTTGTCAGATTGAAGTTTGAACTACTGTTTCACTTGAGTAAAGGTGGCGCATGTCCCTCATGCAATGATATCAATTCACAGGTTACAACATTTAGAACAAAAGATATTTATTCCATGAAATAACTTATAAAGGAAAGGATAAGGACAAAGAAAACATGAAAAATTCTTGTTAAAAATGCAAATAAAATTTCTGTGTGAAATAAGTTTTAAGTAAGGATTTAAAATAAAAAAGATATGTAATTGTTTAAATTTTATTCCCAGTAGTTTGTAATGCTTCGCTAATATATTGCTTTTTTGTTCTTTCACAAAATGACTGTGTTATCACTCAAATATCTCAAACAAAGACACTGATAGACTCATCTGTAAGGTATTCCCCATCGCACTTTTCTGGGAGCTGCTGGGTGGCCAGCTGAACAGTAGTTGAGTCATTAGAGCCTGGTTGCAAACACATAAATAAGTGCATTTTAGTGTTCTTGTGACTATGTTCTCTGGACTGGACGTGATACAAAAGTTACCTATGTCCTCACACAGTCACAGGCTTGGCTTTATGTAAGGAACCAGTTTATATAGACTGAATTCTTCAGTAGCGTATCATGACTGTGGAGACATTGCCTTTGACTAAGGAAACGGCAGGCGAGTTTAGGTTGGTACGAGTCATCACAGAGCAGGAATATTTTAAGATATGGGCAGGAGAACGATTTACCACGGGGAAGCTAATATATAGTCTTGCAGCTTGTCAGCCTCTCTGTGTGAGTCTTGTTAATATGTGGGAAGTTCCTGGTGACTGACTCCCTCACGGAAAGTGGGACAAGCTACCTCCCGTGTTGTGCAAGGTCGTGCATGAGAGGTATGCCCCAGCTTGCCTTGTGTCACCCTCCTTGTCCCCTTTTACATTCTTCATCACCGTTCAGTTTGGCTAATGCCATTTAGCCTGTCCATGTTTCCACACATGCTGGATAAATGATCCTCTCAAGAAGTGGTGGGAATGTTGCTTAGAAGCTTTTAACCACGCTTAGGCACTTCTCATGGTGCAGCCTTTAAATGCGTCTGTGTCAGTGGTGGGTGAAGTGATTCCTGTCTGATGCAATTGTATAGTGCAGCAATTAAAATTGTAAATTGTTTTGTTGTCAGCCCTATTTTATGTAAACTTTACATCCTCCCCAAAATAGTGTGAAGATTGCAAAGAAAAACATGCAGGCGTTGGGAAATACCACAGAGAAGGTCCCCTCTTGCTTTTGTGCATCATCTCTTCAGTTACATGGATTATGCACTGTTTTCCACCAGCTTCCTGTCTTGCTGACAGCACAGTATGAATACTGTTAGGGGCTAGCATCAGGTTTGTGAAGTGGAAGACGCCACTGTCCAAAGGACACCCAAGCCATTTTTTTTTTTTTTGCAGGAAATAGAGGCAACATCATGAATGAAGGAAGGAATTGCAGATAGAAAGAGACGGTATTACAGACAGGCAAGATGAAGCTGTTCAAGGGAATTAATACCATCCCTTCCTTTTCTCTAGAGTCACTGCATAACAGTAGACCGTAGCCAAATACTTGAGCTGAGATATTCACAGGAAGGCTCTAATAATGAGTGCACAGTTTTTGGGGGGTTAGAGAGTGGCTCCTGGCTCTCCTTTGCAAAAGGTGCAGAGGATGCATGAGGATGCTTTGAGTTGTGCTTTGAACAACTCATCATGTGGTTGATAATGCTAAGTACCCTGAAGAAGTTAGGCTTCTGGTGTTTCTGGTTGCATATTCAAAATCAGCTGATACTTCTGGTAATTTTGATTTCAGTTTCTCTCTGTTTCTGTCCCCAGTTCTAAGGTAAGGATCATACGACCTCCTTTTTATAGGTATGGAAGCAAAGTCACAGTGTTTGTGGTAGACCCAACTACTATAACTAGTAACTAGATGAAAATGTCCATGAAGAGGTTTATAATCTCTCCTCA
This sequence comes from Fregata magnificens, assembly GCA_013389945.1. Lineage (NCBI taxonomy): Eukaryota > Metazoa > Chordata > Aves > Suliformes > Fregatidae > Fregata > Fregata magnificens. The sequence goes on from WAAD01039689.1 coordinate 221,430, forward strand.
GAGCAGGGCTTGGTCACTTTGTACTCTTTAGAAAATTGCTTTTAAATTGCTATTAACTATCCATTTTGTTGACCTCACCTTCAGGCCTCTCAAGCTCGTTGATCTCCACACCTCTCCTTATCTCTGCCTTACGATTTTGCTCCTCTGCTTTCTCCTTTCACTACTTCTTGGGTCTGGTGGCTTCCAGAGAGAAACTTTGCCATTAGGAGGGAGAGCTTCTCAGTTCTGCACTTGGGACCATGTACTTCCCCCTTCACTGGCATGTCCCACTAAGCTACATGGGTTGCCATGGAGGAGCATCTGTGGGGATGGCAGATACCACATCTAACCAGCACAGGGAGAGGCTCTACCACATTCATGGGGAATTAAATCTATCCAGCCTATGCAAGCAGGTTTTTTCAAAGGCTTGTAACTTAGCCAAATCCGGGCATCTTTTAATAAAAACTTTTGCCCTGCCGAATTTCAAGTCCTTTCTCCAAAACATGGAGGCACTAGAGCTTTTTAATGAAACAGTTATTAAAAAAACAAAGCAAAACTAGGAATAATAACATGTTTTTCTCTCAGTTGTTCTCAGAAAAGTTGTTCTGTTGTTCTCAGAAATGGCTGAACCAGTTCAGCCTGATTTATTTATTTTGGAAAGAGTCAGCTGAGACAAACTTTCAGCATGGGAAATTTCAGCCCAACTGGTTAGACTTTCTCAAAGTTTGGCAAAGTTTAATGCAAGTGAAAATGGTCTTATATTGAGAAGTCAAAGGCAAGCTTACTTATCAGCAATGCTCCTTGCTTAGTATAGAAAAAGACTATATATATTAACTGCTTTTTTTTAATGTTTCAGATTCTTTGAGTATATATTGCTCTACAAAGATGCAGTGATGTTTCAGATTGAACAAGTTACAAAGCTTTGCTCGAAGATTGTTCTGACAGAGCCGTGGGATCCATATGATATTCCCGCCAATTCAACCTATGAAGATCAGTATTACATCGGGGGACCTGGAGATGAAATTATGGTACAGGAATGGTCTGACAGAAAACCAGCCAGGAAATGTATGTGCATGCTTTTGTTTCATCTTAATAATAATCATTGGCTCTGCTACCCAGGGAAAAATAAAATTATTCATGTTTTACCCCAGCTTTCCATATTTCTATAAAGTTTGCTGGAAAAAATAATAAATATACCCTGTGCACAGCATATCATTTTATTATCAGCATATCATTTTATTACCAATCCATTTTATTAAGAAAATGTTTCATATCTCAGCAGGATCAAATATGTCCAAGGGACTTGATTGCATTTTAGTTCATATCATACAGTTTTTGGCATGGAACAGCATCATTTTGCATCTGAATCCAGCAGCCTGTATCCAAAATTTATCTAGAGAAGAATTGGTAATATAAGTAGGGGCACACTCAAACTAGAGTGTGCATAATAGAAACAAAGCAGGTGTCAGTGTGTGTTTACACACTAGTATCGAATGTTATAGAATACATCCAATACATGCTTCTGCAGCAATAGACATCATTAATATGCACTTAAGTTTTGTTATCCACTACACTAGTAAGAAGCATCTGCTCTCGAGGCTTAGTTCTGCATTTGGCAGCTGAACACCTGCATCATAAAAGAAAGCAGGCTGAATTTTCCAAGGTACAGTATGTTAGGTTTCGGATGTATAGCAATTTATTAGCACATTGGCTTCAATTTCATCTATGGTTTACTGATAACCCAGACAACTATAAAAATAATTGTAAAACCCCCATGAAATTTATGTCATTAGTCAGCTAATGCAATACTTACGGTTATAGAATCATAGAATCATTAAGGTTGGAAAAAACCTCTAAGATCATCAAGTCCAACTGTCAACCAACACCACCATGCCTCCTAAACCAGGCCCTGGAGTGCCATGTCTACACGTTTTTTGAATGCCTCCAGGGATGACGACTCCACCACCTCTCTGGGCAGCCTGTTCCAATGTTTAACCACTCTTTCAGTAAAGAAATTTTTCCTGATATCCAGTCTAAACCTCCCCTGATGCAACTTGAGGCCATTTCCTCTTGTCCTATCGCTAGTTACTTGGGAGAAGAGTCCAAGACCCGCTTCACTACAACCTCCTTTCAGGTAGTTGTGGAGAGCGATAAGGTCTCCCCTCAGCCTCCTCTTCTCCAGACTAAACAACCCCAGTTCTCTCAGCCGCTCCTCATAAGACTGGTTCTCTAGACCCTTCACCAGCTTTGTTGCCCTTCTCTGCATATGCTCCAGACACCTAATATATAGACTGGTTATGAACCTGAGCGTTTAGCCAGGGGAAAATATTTCTTTCTTCAATAAAAGTAGAAAGAATGAAGTAGAAAATGAAAGATAAGATCGTTAGACCTCTGTAACTAGGTCGATATAGCCTCTGGTATTCTACAAGAGGCAAATTATCACTCACTCCAAGAATTTTGTTTTTCAGATCCAGTATTTTTGAAACTTTTATGGAACTTAATATCCAGATACCTTCAGTTAATGATGTGTGATTTTTATCCTGTAGTATCTCCAGTGCTTTTATGTATGATCATTCAGAAAAATAATATCTTAAAGTTGTCTACCCATCCACCTTTCAGCTAATATTGGCTCGGATTCTAGAAATTATATTTCTGTTAAAATTATGAAGGTTTCAGTAGAGATACAGGCTACCCTGAAAGCATTATATTTTACCTTATTTTTATATTCAAAATTCTGATAAAAGACTTGTTGAGGAAAAGAATCCTGCATTTCTGCATACTCAAAACCAAACTCATTGAGGTCAGAATGCTTTCGGTATATTAGGATGCCCTGGAGAGCTATGTTCAAATATTGCTCAGCTTGCCACCCTTTTTTTAGATACCGTATGTGTGTTTCACGTCACAGCTTATCTATTTCCAATAATGTGATAGTGGTGCAGCATATCACACAATACTGCAAGGACAGAAAGGAAGTATGTTTGATAGCTGCTGAGTAAGAGAAAATAAGCTTCCTTGGGACTGGAAAAAATTCATACAGGCATCACTCAGAGGAACTGATTTATGATCACAGTAGGTAATATTGTATTTTAACCTCATGAGTTTCTGCTGTCAAGAGATCTGAAATACATGAGCCAACTGGATGAAGGGTGTATGATGGAAGGGGTAAAGAAAGATCACAGAAGAGATGCATGGGATAAATAAAAGAGATTTAAAAGTGAGGTTTTAAAAGTGAAAGGTGTTCAGAGGAAACCACCTCAATGGTATTGACTGCAGAAATGAATTAGTGGTGAAAGTAGAGGTGATGGCAGAGGATGAGGGGGGAAGAGAGCGAGAGAACACCTCTGAGATAAGCACATTGTGGAATTAAACTGAAGTTAAAAAAAAGGACAGACTTGCTACATCACATACGTGGAAGAGATCAGCATTGAGTGTAGTCATGAAATAATTAATGAACCAGTAGAAATGTTTGAAAGGAATAGGAATTAAAAAAATGATCATGATAATGATCATATCAATTAATGGTGGTAAACAGAAGGAACGATTTAAAAGAAGAGATAGAGGCACTTCAGTTGCATTTGGGAATGTTCCTCTTCAAATGAGACAAACCCTCTGTGCTTGAGACAGTAAGATGGAGCAAGGTCATGTTTATTTGGATTAAAGTTGTGGTGAGTATCATCAGTGTAAGAATGACAGTTAAGATTATAAAGGACCAAAAGCTGTGGAAGCAAGATGCTACGGCTGTCAGTTCTGGTGCAGAGGAGTCCCCTGCACAGCAGAGGACAAGCGCTTCCTTGGGTGGGTGAGTGCAGACCTTTCTGTGCACAGGAAGGAATCGGGTGTCCCACCTAGTTGGAAGGACTGAGTGTTTTAGGGTATCAAAGGCTGTGTTGAGGGCCAACATTGTGAAATGGACCACAGGTTTTCAGTAATCACACCTTTCAACTTGTCAAGAACAGAGTGTAAGGTGAAATGTCCCCATGCTACCCAAGCTGATGGCACCAAAATTTGCCTTCTGGGAAAACAGAGCATTTCATTGCTTTACTGGTGAAGTGAGTAAGTGCTGACATGAAAGTGGCATGAGAGATGAGAGAAATCAGACGTGCAGAACACAGCTAAATTTGGGACTAAGCAGAAGTGACGGTTCTTCGGTAGAGGCATACTTGAAAGGTGACCTACCAATGCCATGATGGTGTCATGATTTGAAATGTGCTTAACACCAACATGTTCAGGTTTAAGATCATTGTGGTGTCCAAATTATACCAGTTTTGTGGCCTTTCTTGGTGTTGCCATGCATATGGATGGAACTATGGGCAGTTCCAGCCTATCGGCTTTGCTTGAGGAATGGCCATTTTTTTTGACTGACGTCATTGTGGCACGTTCATTCATGCTTGTTGTCTGAAGTAGTCACATTTCTGCTTGGTTACAGTGGAATCGTGGGTCGGCGTTTACACAGTCAAAGACTGTTACCCAGTACAGGAAACCTACACGAAGAACTACAGCGTGACAACCTCCACTCGCTTTTTTGATCTACAGCTGGGCATTGCTGACCCCTCGGTGTTTACCCCACCCAGCACCTGCCAGACAGCCCAGCTGAGGAGGATGAAAGATGAATGCTGATTATGGACACTGGCTGCCCCGGGCAAACAGATATTACCCAAGAGGATGGTTATTAATAGTCAGCTGCTGACGTCTAACCTGATTTTTCAAGCTTATTGTTGCTCTTTTGGGAATTGTAAGTTTTCATTTGAAAGAGAACATAAACATTTAACTGAGTAAAATATGTGACACAAAAGATCTCTTTCATCACATTAATCTGTTCAGTGATGCACTTGCAGTATTATATAGTTACCACTAAGATAGTATTTATAGATACTATTTATTTAAGCTGTGACTGATTTTCCTTTTGCAAAGGTTTCATTATTTATTTTTTCAAGAAGGCAAAGCATAAGCAGACTGCAATAATGGCAACATCAAGAAGGAAAAGCTAGATTTTGTTGTTGTTACTTCTGGGGACTTGAGGGAAGGGGAAATAATGTCCTGGGTAAGAGCTCATCCCTAACCAAAAAATACCCCATTTGAAACAATGTACATCAAAAGTATAGAAACTCATTCTCTTGGTTTTGTTTTTCTTCATGGTTTTTTTTTTTTCTGCCCTTCAGGAAGCTGGTAGTCTAATATTTGATCTGATGTTTTTTCTTCCGAAAAGGAACTGGAGCAGCTCTATTTGTGTAATGCTCGCTAACATGCAAAAAACGCTTTTCTGTTTCTTGAGAGAATGATGTGAAAGGAAGGGAAGGAGGGAGAGGGACATCCCAAAAAAAGTAAGCCAAAGTTTTCGTGCATTTACTATAGTTTGGAGTGTTCCAAGAGGGTGCGATGAGACATTTTTCAATCGTATTTTACTTTAGCACCCACTTTTCAAGGCAATACTAGTTTTAACCTATGCAAAGAGACTAAGAGATACTGCACTCTAAACGGCTTTAATATTTTTTAACTATTTTCAAAGTCTTTCCTTATTCAAAGAGTATGAAAACACGTTTATAATTCCAGGTAGAAGTGAAAAAAAGCTGTTCTTAGTGCATAATTAGTAAAGGCTAAATCAGCATTTACGCAGTGCCTGGCAATCCGTACGGAGTGAAAGACAGAGCTGTGTGACTGGTGTGGGGAGGTAGGAGGAAGAATTGCGGGGAGAGGGGGAGGTTTTAGATGCCTTTGGTGTGACTGCAAGGTACTGCAATCTAAGCAGAAATGACAATCTTGCTTTCTTTTGCACCCGCTCCATTGATGCCTGCCATATTTGCTGTCCAGCCGGCATTTCAAACCTTATCTTCTCCACATCCTTTCCTGGTGGGCAGAGTGAAAGTTTCCTTAAGGAAAATAAATAAATAACCAAAATAAGCACGGGAAGTCCACATATTTTGCTTTAGAAAGTTCAAACCAAATCATCATGCACCTTCAGGCCCTCAGAAGTGTGGAATGGTGACGGGTTTTGTGCTTTTACCAAATGGAATTAATGGGTTTATTCTGTAAGTGTAGGCATGCATTTTATTTATTATTTGCAAATATGTTTAAAGCCAGATTCTTGTCCTCTTACACATGTTGGGTAGTTGTTTGCTCTAGAAGTTGTCTGGCTGAAAACAGTGCGACACTGGGAAGTTCGGTGTCTCCAGAGGAGAGATGCTGAGCAGGCTTTTAGTGCTTTATATGCTCATAGCTTTTTGTACGTAAGCAAGTGGTACAGTGGTTATTTTGCTTTCACAGTTGTGGTCAGAATGGCATTTTACTTTGCCTTGTGCCTAATGAAAGCATAGACACATACCTGCTAAAATTTAGGTAGTTCATTAAAAAATGTCTCTCGGACATGACCATTTCACTGAAATGTGCTAGTGGAAAGAAGGATTGGGTTTCCTTGAATTTAGAGTGCATTTAGTCTGTACTCGCCTTCTGTATTTTTTGTGACAACCTAAATGCTAAGTGCATATTGTTCTCATTAGGGCAAGGATTAACAGGCATTTCTTAATAACTGTGTCTTGTTAGAATCTGGAAAATATAATAAATCAGGCTAGCAAACATGAAGCTGTGGTACTGTATCATTTGGGATGACTTTGTTGTGGTAGAGCCGATAGCTGAGTAATCCGGGTGTTTGTATTATGTTTTGCTGACAGTGATATCATTTTTAGCAATAACATTAAATGTTCTTTTAAATATGAATTTGTAAAAGTCTAGTACACAGAAGTGCTTTAAAACTGTTGCCGTGACATACAGGGCAATTTTATATGGCTAAATATGTACCTCTAAAACAATGCCGTTGTCTTCATATCTATGCTCTGCAAATTCAATAAAGAGAGTTGTCAAAGAGATCTCAAACAACAAATTCTTGGACTACGTGTTTTCAATTAGCCACGAACCAAATATGAAGCACAAAATGGCATACGCCTGGTTTGTTATCTTTGTTATCATTTGCTGCGGTTTATTATCATGTACCACAAGAGACATTTTGTCTTTATGCGACTATGCCAATGACTCAATAAGAATGAGCATAAAAGGACTTTAAAGTAGCCATATAGTGTGCTGCCACAGTAAAGTAAAAATAGGGCTTTCATATGTCTGATAGTCTGGGGAACTTGTTTATCACAATTATCTGGGTGGAAAATTAATGATAAATTGGTATGTACATGAGTTACATTGTAATGTACTGACAGAAGCTGAGCGCCGGATATCCTGTGAGGCAAAGCTGTTTTTGTGAGATTTCCAGTGCTTCCTGGTTTAAGCTGGGCCAGAAATAGCGCAAACGTAGATCTGCCTGCCATATTTTTGTATTTCTGCTTGGAGGCTTCGCTGAAAGCAGGATGTGTAGAAACACAGCATCATTTTATTTAAAGTTAACCAAACATTCCTGAACCTCAAAACAGGTTTAGTTTGAGTTTGGGGAGGAGATCTGGGCATTTGGTTCAGTTCCTATTTTAACAGTTTGCTTAACTCTAGTATTAGGGCCAGATTTTGCTGCCTCAAGCCATGCTGCACACCGTGGAAGTGCTGCCATTTACTAAGGCATGCCAACTTTCATGAATAATGTAGGAAGAAATACAATAATCCAGAGTCAAAGTAAATTTTAGTCAAGAAATCTCTAGACAATACAATATTCTTATTTTGGGACACCCTAACGAAATTAGGGTGTTTTCCACCTTGAAGTTCATTTCATTCTAGTGCTCACACTTACTCCTTGCAACCTTGCATCTCTTTTCCCACCACCCTTTACTTCCTAATGTCAGTGGAGTCCACTCCAAAATGGTGTTTACAACCCTCACTTGCATTTATTTCAGTAGGAGTTCAGCACCTAAATACCTGATGGATCTGTACCTGACCTCTTTAATTTTGCCACCAGTCTTATGGCAAGTGCCAGAGCAGTGCCAGCCATAACCAAATGTGAACAACATACGCTGAACTACATGTAGGTGAGCAATGGTGAGAGCAGCATTGGCTCAGGTGCAATTGCTGGTGCGCCGAAATCCCCATCGATGAGAGGTCACGGCACAGCTCCTGCGTCACATCCTGCATCTCCTGCATCCTCGGCCACAAACTGGTGCTGGAGGCAAGCTGCAGGACGTTCCCACATGACAGAAAGGCACATCGGGAAATCATCAGCTAGTTGCCTGCTCCCTAGCCATGAGTAATAAAGATTTCAAAAGAGCACCTACACAAAAAGACAGTGGTCCCTGACTGTAAAGATGCCGAGGTCTCCCTCAGCTACCTTTCCAGAAGGCTGCATGTACAGCATGGACTCGGGTACATAAAGGTTTAATCTTCACATCGGCACTTAGGCATAGGAACAAATGAAGCAAGCTTCGAAGGCTCTTTAAACACTTCTGATCATTTACTGCTTTGTAAGGGGAGAGGGAGAAAAGCTTATGATCCAATGAGTAGTCTCAGAAAACGGTGACAGATACATAGGATAAGAATGATGAGATGCTGCTATGAGGCTGCTAGCGTAAATTTCCAAACATTACTTTGAGTGCATACTGGTTTAACATGCTCCTGGCTAAAGATCCGTGTGTTTTGATATGGCTGTTTCAGCAGAGAGCCTGAAACTGCGTACTGAATGAAATGATGCACATAGTTACAATATGATATTTTGTTCGAAGTAAGGACAAATTGCCCAGCAGTACACATTTTGCAGGCATGAGTGAGTGACTGGTGACCTGCCTGTTTAGCTACAGGAATATATGTGCCTTTCAGGAGGAGTGCTGCCTGCTGCCTCTGAGCGGAGGCTAAGAACATCAGAGGACAGAAGAATTACTCTTCTTACCACCCCGTCCATGGGAACCCGCTTCAGGCTCCTTCCTTTCCTGCTCTGCAAAGTGGGAACAATAATTCTGCTTTTCACCTGCTCTTGTCTTCCTGACTGTGATAGCTCTGGGCCAACACCACCGCCTCAGCCAGTAGGGCCTGCGGAGGCAGTAGCATGAATGTCACAGAGGGTTCCCAGCCTCTGCCTTAGAACATGTAATAAAATTATGTGTGTGTGTTATACATGTGGGCTTCTCTTTGCACCCCTGCGTCCTCGCTCAGTGCATGGGGTTGTTGCTCATACGCTCAGCACCCAGCTGTCACCATTAACTGGGCTCAGCTCAGGCTTCGTTGACACCAGGCAAAGGGGCTCACGAACAGAAGGAAAGGAGAGGAGAGGAAAAGAAACCCTGCTGGGGTCGCCCCGCTCCCCACTGGGGTTTTTCCCACGCTTGCCGAGCACTGATAAACAGCTTTGACGTTCCTGAAACAGCAGCAGCTGAGTTGGCAGCTCTGCATTACAGCCCATGTCACGCTGAAGGGGAGGGTTGGGTTTCACCCTCTGCACTAAAATTATCCTTCATGCCAGGCCAGGGGCTCAGTTTTGGTTTTGGTGGAGAAAGCATGCCCGCTCCCGCCGTTGCTGTCCCAGCCTGGCTGGCAGGGGTTTGCACCCGTGCCACCTGCCCCTGTCCGGTAGTCTGTGACAGCCCCCTGGGCAGCCAGACAGTGGTCCTCAGCCTGTCCCCTCTGTCCCCTCTTCATCCCTTACTCCCCAGGACAAGCAAGGGTCTAGCCAGGACCTCTCGGTCCCCACAGACAGGGCTGGCGGGTCTTCTCCACTTTCCTACGGGGCTTGCAAACGTGTGGGAAAAGCCCTTCCTCTCTTCCCACTGCCATGCCATTTTGAAATTAATTTTTGATATGGTTGCATCAGCTGGTTCCTTTCTTCTTTATATGAGAGCTGCTTCTGTTAATTTAATGGGGCGATTTGTCATAGGGATGCTGAGCTTGGGTTTTTTTATCGCCCTCTTGTGCCAGGTAGTGACCCTTGTTTATTGCTGCAATATCTCATACTCAGCAACTTGTACAGCGATAGACATTCTTGATGCTGGCAGCAGCTTGCACTGGTAAGAGCACAGGGGGTAAAAATACTGAAAGTAATGATGAGTAACAGCAGCGATCCTGTTACTGGTGGCCCAAGTGACTACCAAGTACCACAACAGTGTTAAACCTCCGTGGAGGGGGCTCTGAAGAGGCTGTAGACACTTCACCCCAAGAAATACCCCACACCTCTCCAAAGGAAAATCAGGAGCTATGCTGGGCAACTTGCATTACATTTACTTTATTAAAGTAATATCTTGTACTAAATCCTATATGCGTGACCGTAGTTCACTCCTGAGCAGTTGCTTCGTAGAGGGACAGAAAAACAGATGTTTTCTCCAAGCATGCTTCTACAGAAATGATGTAAAACTTAGTTATCAGCAGAAAATGCTGACTTTTGAATTAAAGAAATGGTTTGTAGAAAGTTCCAAAGATTTGTAGTGAAACAAAAGCTATATCTACAAAGCAATCTGTAGCTTTAAGCTAAAGTTTTTTCAGCCTTAAAACTTCTACTTTAAATAAATAATGCAACTTGTCAGAAGGACTGAACTCTGAATAAGTACTCTCAGCTGGCATTCAGATTTGAAAGAAGCTGCTTCTGTTGTGGGCTTGAAGAGGGGCTCTTGCCTGAAGTTTGATACTTTTTCCAATCATACCAAATAAGCTAGTGAAAGATACTGCCTCTTCCTGCAAACCTTGTCCTGTCAAAGGGATGCGGTTTCTTTACTTGTGCATACACTTGGTACTCCGCAGATTTCCAAAGAAAGATGATGGTTTATGCCAGAACAGGATCTGTTCTAGATTTTTTTTAATCGACTGTGCTGGCTTGAACACAGAGTGGGCTATGAGCAACAGCCAGTGTCCCTTATCATGGGAGAAAGCTGACCCAAACTGATGACATTTTTCCCTGTTTCCAGCCTTCTGGGACATCCTAGGCTGGAAATCCCATTCAAGGAATCTATAAGGTTCACGTTCCATGTAGGTGAGAATGGGAGAAAAACAGCAATGAAAGAGCAAGGTGAAAAAAAGAAGTGAGACGAGGCAAAATTAAAGTATGCCAACAGAGTGGTAGCCCAGAAACCAGTCAACCACACCCCAAATAAAAGAAGGACAAAAAAAAAAAAGAAAGGAAGAAGACAGACAACCATCTTTGCCTGTCCCTTCTCAGCCTGTTTTATGGGTTTATAGAAAAGACATGGGGGACCAAATCCAAATTTAAAGGTTCCTAAACATAAGCATTTCTTCTCAGGCAATACGAACCTCCGAAAGACCCGATCAGCCTGACAGAGTACCCGTGGGTTTTGCTCACGTGGACGCTGCTCACTCAGCGCCCGAT
>WAAD01039691.1:4765-20959 GCA_013389945.1 Fregata magnificens
GTCCAAAAGATGAAGGCTTATCCCAAGTATATGTTTTCCACTTGTCCAGCTAATATTGATATTCTTCCAAAAAGTTTGTTCCAGCTTATCTAACACCAAATTTAGTGACATGTAGTTCCCTAGATGTTCCCCAGAGATAGCACTTTAAAAACTGGCATCACATTAGCCATCTTTGGTACCAAGATAGATTTAAATTACTGGTCATGTATCTCAGTAATTCAGCTGTTTCATCTCCAAGTTTCCTTAGAGCTCCTGAGTGAACGTCATCTCTGTCTGGAGATTTATTCTTGTCCTTTTCATGTATTTGCTCAGAGACCTCATCCATCAATAACTAGATATGAGAAAGATCCTCCAACATTTTTCCCCATCAGAAAGGATTACTATCCAGAAAACCTCACTAAGTTCTTCCTGAATGTACATACATACAAAAAAGAGTTTACTTTTTCAGCTATAGTCTCCTCTCTCATACATTGATCATCTTTTGGACTTACAGGTCTCCACCAGGTTTACTTTTTGAACACACCAGGAAAAGGGGTTTGTTATTCATGTCTATGCTACTTGCAGTTATTTCTTCAATTCTTTTCTGAACACTTTTTTTTTTACTGCCTTTCTATTCTCATTTAGCTACAATCCCAACATTTTTACTTCTTTTGGTATTCAAAGACTTCTCCTCACAACAAACACAGGCAATATGCATTTTCTCTGAGTTGTCAGTATGTTTCAGGTTTTTTTTAATGGCAATTATTCCAATTGGAGAAGTTTTACTTCTGCCTGTACATTTAGCCCCTTTTTAATAAAACTCCTTGCATTTAGTTTACTATTTTATCTTGACAATTTTAATTTAAATTTAAGCTTTATTTACCATATAGCATGAATCTTATTCTAGAATAATTTAATTAAACAGCATTAAACACCCTAAACCAGCCATTTTGCTGTTTTCCAATTGTCTTTCTCTTTTTTTTCCCCTCCAAGGCCCTGCAGTTAAAAAGTTAAACACTGTTTATACTTCCTTTCATGTTTTCCACATAGTTCAGTACTAACAAGGCTCTCAGTTACCCCATTCTTCCCACAAAGAAGTCTTCTTTGAACATTTTATTTTTGGTATCAAGTCCTATTTGGAAATCAGGGTACAGAAATACGATAGAGGTTTGCTTCTTTCAGTCTCAGCTTAGCACTGCATACACACAGAAGTTACAGCTGGCTCTTGTGAGAGTTTCTTCCAGAGTCCCAGTTATCCACAGTGGCTAGCACTGACCTCATGAAACAGGTCCACAGCCTCACACCTTGGAGGGACATGCACTTGAGCCCCATAGGTGTTCAGCAAGCGTCTACCAGAGGCCACCAAGTAAGGGAACTAGAACCTACCTTTTTTTAACATCAAAGGGGTTTTTTGCCAGGCAAACCTTGGGAAATTTGTTCCCCACTCATTAACACCTTCAGGTCCACAAGAGTTTCGTTCATCTGGCCCTATTGAATAGATCCTCTGTTCAACTCTTGCACTGCTGTTATCTCCACCAGCTGCACTTGCCAGCGTGGTAGTCTCTACAAGTCTTTGTATCTAGCAACAAATTAACAATCATTAAACTGAAGTATTTTGGGATGTTCTTGGCAGAAAAGAGCAAAGTGGGGGGAGAAGAAGAAAAGGGGCAAAGAAAAACAAATAATTTGCAAATACAGAATGGCAAAGTGGCATAAGCCCAATCCATAAGTTCCAGACACTTGGAAAACAACTAACTTCAGTTATTTTCAAGACTATCCCTCATTCCGGTGTCCTAAGTTTCAAGATGATTTTGGAAAATTGGAAGGGGTTCTGAACTGATTTACAGCAATGGAAAACCTGCTTTGCAGTAAATGACAAAAAAACCCCCCACCCAAACCTAAAACCCAAACCTAAAACACCACTCATTCATGCATCCAAGATATGATTAAGAGGTGAGCCAGTTACAGTGAAAGTACTTCTACTACGAGAACTTTTTATTATAAAGTCCCCTATGAGTAGTAAAACATAAATTTCAACAACATTAGATAAAAAAGGGTTAAAAATCCACGAAGTTTGATTTAATCACTGAATCAGCTGACCTATGGATCCAGGTACAGGCTCTCTGTATAATCGTGCCTAATTCAGCATTTTGGCACTATGCCATTCTCAAAGCCCCAGATCAGAAAACACCTCGTCCTACAAGTTCCTAAGTCCATAAATTCCCAGGTTCCTGAAAAAGTCCCCAAAAACCCCAACAACTTGCAAACAAGTAGATATTTGTATGAACTTCAGGGACATCAAGTCTCCAGAGAAGGAGTAAAAAGCCTAATAAAGAATAAACTAACCAATAGTTAAATGATGAGTGGTATAAGCAAACATTCGTAATGTTTGACTGTTGAGATGCAATTATTGAAGGAAGTCATTTTTCAAAAGATAAATTTGACTTGAATGCCCAAGGGAATAGCTACCTAGGATCAAAGCCAACACAACTGATAAGAACAGTTTTAAACTGAGAAATTACAGATCTCCAAACACTAGTGGACAGACAAAATACAGGGTAAATGAGAATTCAGAAATGGATCTAAAAAACCTGTGGTAGCAGGTGAACATATGGTAAATAGAAAGAATTAAGACTGAACAGCAATCAGGTAACAGGAGATGACATGCCTGAGTCTGCTCTGTATAAGCAACAGAGTAAGAAACAACTCTGATGTGTAAACAACTCTCAGGAGCTTTCTCAACACAATGGAAGATCTTGATATACTTTTATAGGATGTGAAAATGAATTTTAAAGAGAAAACAGAAGCTTGATAACATAGAATTCGGAACTGGAGGATAGATATAGAAGGACAGATACCATTCAGAAAGATAATATTAAAGATGAGAGCAGTGGGATATGCAACAAGCTATAAGGCATTATGAAGGAAAGCATGTTTTTTGATAAAAGTCCATTTTTGAGAAGATAAAGAGTTTCTGCTGGAATCAAGGTGAAAGTTTGTAAGAAATCACAGGTATAAATATGGATAAAGATCATAGCAACATCACTGGAAAGAGAAATAATAGTAGATATTGTGACAATACCTATTGTGACAGGAGACAAAGTTCCTGAAAAAGATTAGAACTGACTATAGACAGTAATAACAGCTAATGATATGGGTAGAGGCAACCCACTCTTGGATGTTACAGCCAACAAACCTGTGTAACAAATAGCCAGAGCTAACAAAAATATACCTTATTTAAATTTGATTTTGTCACATAATGAAGATTTAAATAGTTTATCATTGAAAGCTGAGTTAGCATAAATTAATCAAAGAGCTAAAATAATAATTTCATAACTTAATTATCAACTTCAAAAGTGTAAACTTCAGTAAACCTAGAGAGTTCTTCAGGGAACTCAAATGAACTGAGGAATTCAGAGACGGGAATGTCTTTAAGTCAAAGATGCTAGGATAACTAGGAATCTGTATTCCAGACATCTGGAGGGGACTCTAGATCTGATTAAATTAAGAATCATTGCAAAGTAGGCTACTAGCTACAAGCAAAGCCAAAAAAGAAGAAATTAAAAAAAAGGCAGATCATAATTTGCTGAGTTTGAACAAAGACCAATGACAGTCTAAATTGGGCCAGAAACTGAATTAGTATTTTTTGTCTGTTTTCAAACAGATTTTGATGACTATCAAAATCGGCATGGATAAAAACAGGAATACAGAACAGAAATTATCACAAATGAGGTAAAAGTACCAAAAATTCAGAGTACTACGTATCTTGACTGGGAAAGAGAAAAACTTCTTCACAGCAAAAGCAACAGATATAATAAGGAAGAGACGGCAACCTCCCCCCTCATATCCTCATCAGAGGACAATATTGTGGTCAGCGCACAAGAAAAGGTTGGAAAAAGCCTTGAAAGGCTGAGCTTTGACTTGTAAGGCAACACAGGTTCACAGGTCCTTGCCTTTGCATGAAGATAGTTCTGGCAGCTTTTTTGCCGTTCCATAAACTCAAAGAGGAACAGGACATGTCAGACCTCCCTAGCTGTGGCTTTCCACCACCACATGGAAACATGGGTGTGCAAATACTGGGGATCTTGAGAATTCAGCAACTTTCAGAATCACCTTTCACTCAAAATGTACGCTTTGATCTATGCATGCTTGAAACCTAACTCACACTGCTGAGAAATTCATTCATTACAATCTGCGCTATTGCTTAGCAGTAAGCTTCAGGCAGCTCTTTTAAGTAGCGCTCCCCTGCCAACAAACACAATATATAAAAGAACCAAAGGTCTGAAACCATCAACAAGAATATGCCCTAACCTAATGACAGGACAAACTGAGGAAATCTTCAAGAATGTCAGGAGGCCACATCCCCTAAACGCTCCATTCCACCAGCGGTCCAACAAAATGCTGACAGACCTTGACACTGGTGGCATCTGACAATACACTCAAGGCACAATTAACCAGAGGCTTAAGCAGCAGAAGCAGGCACAGAAGTTTGGTCAGTGATGAAAACAGCTTCCAGAGGATGAAAAGAGAGACAGGAAGAATCTCTTTCTGCTTCATCAGGCCATGGCAGACAGATCCATTCTTAGGAAGTCTCTAAGCTCAGGACACCTGGGTTTCAACCTTTCAGGTAGGTCCTGGAACCAGTATTATGTCACACAAAGTAGCCAAATTGTAAGCTAACCTTGACATTTTTATCCAAATGGCAATTACATATCCAGGTTGTAATGCTGATGTTGGCATACTCTGCAGTGCAGGCAGTGAACAGGCTGTGCCACACCAGGGTCCTCATTTCAGATGAGGTGGACCTCTAAGTACTTATTTGGCATATCAGAACAGCAAGCAATTTATGCAATTTTGAGTATTTCTAAGAAAAGGTAAGCTATTTCACTTTTTCTCCTGCTGCAGAATTCCAACCAGACCTAGCACTCCCTTGCAAGCCTGAAAATCTGTGTTAAGGATTCATGAAGTGGGTATCTTGATGAAGAATTCTGGTTTATTACAGAGGTCTTGATTAGGGGCATAAAATAGCCTGTAAACAAAATTTCAACTGCTTGTCTATACAGCCTATGTAATGAGCTCAGATTTCATGCCTTATTGCACAAATAACACTTTTATTATGATAAAACAGTATAATAGTACTTCTTTTGAAAAGTATGCCTATTACCGTAAGCCTTTTACTTTTGCATCATGGAACACAGTGAAGCAATTGAAGCTACAGGCAGCAAATACCTCAATAAATGCTTTGCAAATACCATCAATACCACATTGCCAAACATCATCACTTTTTCTTATTTGGAAAGTGATCCCACTAAACTCATGCATTGGTTCTTTCCATTTTCCATTTTAATCATGTTCAAAGTGTTATGAACTGTATGCTGACACTCATGATTGCTTGTAAAATTTCTTCGAGTAAACACTGACTGCATTCTATAAAAGTATAAATATATTTATCAGTATCTTGGGTTGTATGCAGGCTATATCATTCTGTTTTAGCAGAATTTAACAAACACTTGATTTTCTTAACACATCTTAATCAGTTTTACAATATGCAAGACAATGGATTAGTCCTAAAGAACCTGGTATTGCACTATTTCTTTCGGCTATATTCCCAATGAAATCAATAGGGGTTTTTGATTAAGTAAAGAGCGCTGGTTACGATATACATATAAATACAATAAAAGCATAGCATGGAGCATTCACTGAAAGTAAAATATGCTTCTATCTTCATTCTCTGGAACTGAGCTCTTTAATTTTATATTACAACCTGATCTCTGCTAAACAAGTCCTGGTACTCCATAGCTCCTCATTCTTATCCTGTACTAGAACTCTAAAATCTCACAAAATCTGCTCAGTAAGTACACCCAATATTTATGAAATGTTTCATTAACTAGTATTTCTTTTACAAAGTAGTCCACAGGAAGCTTTAAATTTCAACACACGGAATAACAACAACAACATATGGAATAATAGTAGGGAAAGAATGTCACATATTTGATTTTTATGCACGCTGGGTATGTTACAAATGACTTAGAATGAATTTTTATTTTAGATCTTGATACTGCCAAGACAACAAAACCAGACAAAATAGGCACATCGGTCAGTAATAAATATTTATTTGAGCTATATTTTATCCTCAAAGAGAGAATGCCCATTTCTGCAGTCTGTTTTCAGAGAGACTTTTCTATCTGTGTCATCAGAACAACACAAAAAGTACATTTTCTGATCTCACTTTGAGAGGTCACTCCAGCCCTGGATCCAGAAACTAAGGGCGGCCTGCTGCCAGGTGGAAAGTCCTCCATACCTGCCTCATCCTCAGCCACGCATCCATACAATCCACCTTGTTCAAGTGTTAACACAGCTGTAATGCAAGTCAGGTCAGGATCTGACCTCGCCTTTCTTATTCCCAGGTTACTTTTCCCTCAGGTCGCTACACAGATTCAGCTCGCAGTACTGCTACATGAAAACTTTTGCCAGCACAAGGGTTGGGACAGAAACGTATGCAAGAGAAAGCCAGGGTGGAAGAGGCAAGACCACATCTAGCATCAGCAGCATGTACTTCAGTCATCTGAGAGTGATCATAGACACTTCTCACTCTAAGGTACTCCATGACACTTTTCACAACTACACCATTAGATTCCTGTCTCAGTAATTACTGTATTAATAGCTTTAACTAGTACAATAACAGCAATATTATTATTGTATAATAATAATAACTAAACAATATTTAGTTCACGCAATCAAGAAAAGTTACTAGATTCTTGTCACGCACAAAGTTTTGTACCGCCAAAGACAAAAAAGCAATTTCAGCACTTCTCTCAAAGCACAAGGAGTCATTCAGTAACTGCAGACTACGGCGGAATGTGCTGGACTCACACATAGCCTACTCTCCGCTGCTCTGCAGGTAACAGAATCATCTCTGGGAGACCTTCCGGACTTGTGTGTGCAACTACAGCCTGCTGACCAACCAAACCAGCTCCAGGAGCTCCACCGGCATTAGGACTGAGACACATAGAAGTGGCTTTTTGAGTATGCATGTGCACACACATACATATATGTACATTACAAAATAACAGTTACGTAGCAATACGTAACTGCTGTATTTCTACAGTACCTCTGTATTTGCCTTACATGTACATTTAAGGAATTATGTTCCCCTTATCCTTTTATAGAATAAAATTGTGTTGATCTTTGCTGCATGCATATGTGTGTATATACAAAATACATATATATGCTATATATCTATACAACATCTCTGCACAGGTCTTCAGATCATATATATATATACGCACAGACACACGTATTTTTCTCCAAAATGTTGCCCAAGCATCCCATAATTTAGCAGAGAATAAAAATCTTATCGAAAGTTTTTAAACCGCCAGTACAATTCTGTTGTGAAAAGATAGCTCTGAAATGTTGATTTGTAATACCATACAAATAAGACTTTTATCTAATTTACTTTCCATACAGCATAATTTATTGCCTAGAAAAAAATTACTACTTTAATGACTACTACATTTGATATGATTTTAACTAAACAGATCACCAATTTCAGACTAGAATTAGAAGTATTCTACTATTTGCCTAGTATGGGAGTGAATTTATAGACACTGATATTTTGCCCAGCTTTCAAGGATGCAAGTTAAACCTACAGCCCAAGTAAGCCCTAAAATTCAGTAACTATCTGTAGACCAGCAACTATCATAAGCAAAACCTGCCAAGAGACACCCTATTTAAATCCACGCACATGTAAGCTCAGAAAAATAACATGCTACAGGTGGAAAGAGGCTGCATAAAATGGCTCGAGAATTTATGAACTCTGCTTCTTCCCTCACACAGGTCAAACAAAGACTTGAACACCTGCATCCCCTTTCACCCCTTAAGAAAGCCATTTTATTTGGCTTCCTCAGGTAGAAACAGCAAAAGCCAGCATGAAACCTGGCCTCCCCTGCACACACACCAGTCTAAAATCCTTCGGTGTGGCAGCTGTGTATCTTAAGACCCAGGAGAGCAGGCTGCATAGAATTTAATTGCAGGTGGGAAACTGGAGTAACTTTGTAGGAAAGGAAGCTATGTCACTTCTCAGTGACAGAACAGCAGAAGAGAAAACTACTTCAAATACCAGCACAAATTTCATTTCAGTTGCCAATGCAGAGTTCACACACTACAAAACTATGAGCAACCACCCCATCCCAGGTCTGGCTGCAGAGGCTGTTGATTACAGCAGGTAATTCTGCAGTTACCCTGAGAGGAAGTACCTCTGGCTCAGCCAATTTGGCAATATCTACATTATCTTAACTGTCTCTAAACTGTATGTTCCTCATTCAAGGCTGAGATGCCCATCTCTTTCTCACTGGACCACACTGAATTAGCTACCTCTTGCAGCTGATCATTTTAGTGAAGACTGATAACAAAAAACACATTAATGACATCTGCCTCCTAGGTGTTATTTGTCCAAAGTAACCAAATTTGTCCCCTCCACAGAATGACAATTTCCTTGACTTTCCTCTTAATGCTAGAGCATGCAGCCAATTATTTCTTGCTACTCATGCAACTTGTTTCCTATTTCATGCCATTATCTTCCTGATTCTGCTGTGCTTCTCAGAGTAACCTGATCTTTTCTCTTCCTCTCTGCATCCTTCTTTCACCTGGGGTAAATGAAGAACTCCTGATTCTAAAAAGCTGCTATCTTACTATGTTTCTTATCTTTCATGCAAAATGGAAAATTATGTATGTCCTTACTCCTCATGCAGTTAAGGAATCTCTGCCCCCCTTTGGCTCCCTTATCTCTCAGACGAGTTTCCTGCAAAATTATATCTTTCCGATGTTTGAGTTTACTGAAGTCTACTTCCCTAAAGCCCACCATTTCTGTTTTGCCAGTAGTCCTCCTAGGCCATCACTTCCTGATCATTGTTATCTATCTTACTTTCTGCCTGAACAGTTTCAGTTTGCTCCCAAAAGGAAAAACCAAATCTAGAATACTTTCATCGCTAGCTGTTGGGGTGTTTTGGTTTTTTCCCACAATTTGTATCAAAAATATCACCAGTGCATTTCAAGGGCCTGTTGAATAGTCTGTGTCCTGCTATATTGTTTTCCCAGCAGAAATCCAGACAGTTAAAATCCTCTATTTAATCACTAAGTCCTGTACTCTGGATGATTCTATAAATCACTAACAAAAATCCCTATCCAGCTGATCATCCTGGTTCAGTAGCCTGTCATGAACTCTTATTATTACAGTGGTCTTGGTTTTTTTCCCCCCCTCATCACTGAGAAAACCTGAGCAGGCTTAGCTCCCCTCTGCATTCTGCATCTCAGAATATGAGAACACACTCCTTTGATATTCGGATTCCTCCTACCCCAGACAAAACTCCCTATTAACTTCTCTGTCACGTCATATCACCTCTCTTCTATTTCAACTAAATGATAATTTTGAGCATGTATTAAGACTTCATGCTTCCTCCTGCTTATTTCTTCTTATCATGGTCATCCAAGAGGTCCATCAGACTGAGCCAACTGTCTACATAGACTTGAATAATGCTGTACCTCCTAGTTTTTGTCCTGGTCCAAGACTGTTATATATGCAATTAGACTTTTTTTATCTTCCTTCTCTTTTATAGAAAGCCCTCTTCTTACTAGGTTAATGAACTGGTAAGTTCAACGGTAACAACTGGTAACAAACACACTTTTTCCATTTTTCTTTAGAAGTGCGCTATCCTATGGTCACAAAATTGTCCATTCTGTGACCACACACTTATCTCCAGTATATCCATATGTGTGTGAACCTTAACTGGAAAACCCGATCTGCTCACCCTGCTCTAAATGCCAGCAGTCACTTTTGATGCATTTGGGATCATTTCTAGCACAGTACCTACATTGGTGGGCAATCCTGGGTGGCCTCGATCAACCTCAGAAATTTTTAAGTACCGTATCGATTTGGTATTCAAAGAGGCAACACATGCCCTGGACTATCAGGTGAACAGCTTGCCCTCTCCATCAGTCTCAGGAGACAGTCATACATTGCTTCCTCCTAGGAGCAGTGGGTGGTGAATCTTACCACCTATTGCCTACATAAGCTTTCCTTTTCTGCCATGGGTGGTGGATCTTCATTTGCTGCTGGATGGTGTACTTGTCTCTGCCACACACAAAACAAGGTCTGGGAGCCAATACAATGCTGGTTCACCATATGACATGTTCATCATTTTTTTCCATGTAATGTGATACTTGTTAACCTTCCTTAAACTCCATTTTTGCTACCACTATTTTTAAAGTCCTCCCATGAGGTTACATCTTACTTGGCTAGAATAGCAGCAGAAACAACTGGATTCAGCCTTCAGCTTCTTCATATCTGTTTAGCCTATGTATCACCAGACCTTTGGATATCATCAAAGTTTTCCTCTCACCTGATGAGACTAAGTACACCCAGGAAGCCTTACTAAACAGCCCAAGAATACACTTGGCATTAAAAAGAAAAAAAATTTTTTTAAGCCAAGATCCTTCTTCTTTGCTGTCCTGTGTTTCTCACTCTCCTAGTTATTTGCCTGCTGATCTTTTCAAACCTTTCTAACCAAACTGGAGTTTTACAACCATTAGGAAATGGTTCCAGTTTTAACCCTGAAAGGTACTAAGAACCCAATGTGACATTTTGGACAACGGACATTTTGGTTCTATATTAAATTATTAAGTTTTGAGTGAATGATCCTGTGGACAGACTACTTTGGCTATGTAGAATGTCAACTGGTTATACTGTGTCTGCTTAAAACACCTTTGAGAGGATTATGCAGTACGTTTTCCAAGGACTATAACTGAAAGGCACCAAGGCTGCATTAAAATCCTCAGAATCAGGTTTTCTTAAAGAACAGCTTTAACTCAGTCTAACAGAAATAGAGAAAAAACAATTCAAAGTATACGCTATTGGAGGTGCACTTTTGCACACAGCAAGGACAGGCGGAACATATAACAGAATGGCAGAAACATAACCAAGAATCTCTTTCCAAAATGCCTACCATTTAGAGTGTCAGTCTACCACCTGTCACTAAGATGGGAGTATTTGCATAACTCCATTCTTCTGCTAGCATAGCACGTAACCACATTTTCTTGCAAAATTCCAGTCGAGGTAAATAGTTACACATTTTTATACCTTCTAAGGTTATATCAGAATAGACTGAATCTTTGAATTTCAGTTTAAGCAAAACAACAAATTTTCCCCTCACAAACTTGCATGAACACTTCAATCAATATTTTCAAGAGCTACCCAAAGAGTTCTGGGATTTGCTTTTGGCATATAAAACTCAAAAAAACGTTTGGTTTGCTTCAGTAAAAGCTGAGGGGTCTTCAGCACTTCTGCAATCTCTAATTGCAGCATCTCTGAAATTATTTGCAAACACCAGGCTCAAGGAATAAACATCATGATAAAAAGCACATAACACATTTCAGATCACATTTACTCAAAGAAAGCCATTAATCCATCAGGATTCATATAAGCTAGTGGTATCCCTATGTAGGAGACAGAAGTCTGGAGATTTTGAATCATGACATAGCCTTGGAAACCCCTCTTCCATTGTGCCAATAAACACACTAATCAATCACTAATTTTTCCTATTTCTTAAAACAATTATTTAAGCTATAAGCTTAAAATCCAAGCTTTTTGATTTTATCAAGAAGTTTCTAATTATGCAACCCATATCTTCCTTCTTTTCTTTTAAACATATATCTTCTGGTATCTCTTTTCTAAGACTTTTCCATTTCTTTCAGCCTTTATGTACATTGTAATAAATACTTGAGCACCGCTTATGTGGTCAAACCTATGTTAGTTGTCAGACAGCCATCTCGGGTACCCTAGAATTACATATCTTAGCTCAGCTTGGGCACTTACACCTTCATTTAGGTTCATGGATAGCTTCACTTGAATTTTATAACTTCAGTTGACTTCTGTGCTGCCACAGGCATGCTCGTCAGTTACTTAATGTAATTGGATCCCATTTGTGTCTATATAACCTGCAACCACACAGTCTTTCAAAGAATAACTGTGCACACTTACTGCAAGCCACAAAAAGCAAACTTATCACCCTCTCTCCAACTTTGATAAAAACCCACTATTGGCTTTTCATCAGTATCTGTTGCAGCTCAGACTTCAGCAGTGCCACATCTCTGTCTGATCACGACATCATCACTCTGCAGATTTTCCAGCTGGTCAAGAATCTGACCACCAGGATTCTTGACTCTAATGAGCCAAATGCAGACAGTGTCTTAGTCACAGAAATTCCTCATGCTCCTAAAAAGTGAAAATACTCCTTAGACTTACACAACCCTCAGTGATGCATTTACTTCTCTCTTTAGAAAGTTCAGATTTTCTGTATAAGCCATTGATCTTGTTAGCCTTTTTGTTTGTTTCAAGACTGTCCAAGCCCATGCATGCAAGAATCCGTTGTGAAACCCAAGGAGGCCAACACAGCTGGTTTTAACCATGTCAGTGCCAAGTCACATTCAAATGGATTTCCTTTTCCATGCACAAAAGCAGCTATTTTTAAAAACTGTAAAACTGCACACATCTGGGAGTGCTTACAGTACTAGTAATCCCTATATAGTATATGCTGTCATCACTAATAGAAATTCCCCCTTCCTTGACCATAGGCCCAAAGAACACAACTTCTTTTTGAAGCAGCTCTGGTTTATTTGGGCTTAATTTCAGATTTTTGGCCATACACTTATCACAGATTATTAATAATGTTTCAGTTCTGTAAGTTTCTACCACTTAACACAAAGTCATCGTACCATGCTATAAATATTGAGACATGTATGCCACACTGTATTCTTTATTATCCTACCTCCTTCAGCTTTTGCAGTTTACAAATCAAAATCCTGAAGAAACAAACTACAAATAGGAAGCAGGGATAGTGAACACCCACGCTTCTTGATACATTTCTTGAATAAGCTCCAACAACTCTTTCTTCTCTGATGGGGGTACTTGATCAGATGGCTACGTAACGGTTCAGGGTTCTTCAGAAAACAGCTTATGCTACCCCCCATCCATTACATCTATCTTGGCCTTTTTGTTCCTTTAAAAAAAAAAAAAAAATCTACCAATGTCCTGGAACAAGAGTTTCTCCTTTCATTTTGTGCTTTTTTTCTAGTCCCACTTTTACCAGATAAACAGCTTCATACTATGCAGCAGCCCTCCCCCTTGTTGAGTATTTGCTGTTTGTGAGAGTTATTTGGCAAAACTGTCAGGGAGCTGTTTCTATTTCAAGGAATTCTGCTAATTTCATTCCATTAAGAAAGTTTCAAGACAAGACTCAACAAATCCCTCCTCCTCACTGAGCTCCCATTCATTATATCTAGCTGCCATTATGGTTTCTATCCCTGGAGCCAGGAAACTTTGCTCACTGAAAAAACGACTGTGAAAACATACTGCTTTCATGCAATTTGCCTCACCTAGCCCACATCTGCATGAGGAACTTCCATGGATGAAAGTTTAGGATGTTTTCCCTGCCACTTTTTAAGCAGTTATTTATCCTATTGGAATCCAAACCAACTGTTATTTTAACCCTTATTTTTGCTTTTCAGCTTTCATCTTCAAATTTCAGAGGTCAAATCTACAGGCTCAGTTATCTCAGTTTTGGATCAATGCATGTTTATCAACCACAGCCTAATCGATTTCAACCAGTTAGAAGGATTCCTATCATGTCAGGGAGCAACTAGGACCAGCTGCTCCCTAAGGGAAGGCAAGCCCCAAGCTGAGGATGACGCAGCGCAGGCAATGCCCTC
Organism: Fregata magnificens; assembly: GCA_013389945.1. Taxonomy (NCBI): domain Eukaryota; kingdom Metazoa; phylum Chordata; class Aves; order Suliformes; family Fregatidae; genus Fregata; species Fregata magnificens. The sequence goes on from WAAD01039691.1 coordinate 18,506, forward strand.
ACTGACCACGGCACGGTCCCACAATATCTGAACACAGTACACAGAGCAGGGTACTTACTAGTAACAGGGCGCTCTGATAGTCCCAGACAAGGCAAAGTGATGAACCAGGTCCAGAATCCATGCAGGCGGTCCAGTCAGGTGCAAAAGGAGACAGGACTGGAAATAAGGTTACAACACAGGTCCAAAGTCAATCCAGAAAACAAAGACAAGACAGAAGACAAGCAATAAAGTACATCTAAAGGAACCTATCCAGGAGACAAGCTACCTAGAACACAGGTCTCAGGCCCCTCCAAGAGTTAGAAACACACCTGAAGTCCTAAGCCTGAGCTGAAATGGGGCTTCTGGGTCCATGGGCAGGGGTGTGGGCAGAGGCCCCAGGTGAGGCTGGTCAGGGCCATTAAGGCCTATTGGTGCTCTGAGAGCCCTGACATTTTGCAGTTTCTATTTATTTCCTACATGTTTACAATTTGAATGTCATTTTTATCACATCTGCTAACAGGTTTCCTTGCCGAAAGAGTTACCATCCCAGTGCATTTCACAGCCAACCCTGTGTTATTGCTCTCCAGCTGCCTAGACCAGAACTAAAATTTTACAGTCACTCTTGCAGTTTTATTTGCTGCTTCTATTTCCTATCCTTCCATTTCTCCAACAGCTGAATGACTTTCATATCTGATACTGGTGACTAGCAGCTCTACCCAAATTTATAGGTATGTTTCTTGTGTCCAGGTCATTTTTTCTTTTGTTTTCCACAGAACAGCTAAATAACTGAGTTTGGGGGGTTTTCACTTAATTTTTCAGTACTGCTGAAATATTGGAAATAGCTCTTGGACATGTTTTTCTTGGGCCTGGTTTGGAAGGGCACCTCACAGACCTCTACAAGATGTAGCCCAGTATCTTTCAACAGTTGTGATCTGCCATGCAAGCAGAGCTTGGCCGGGCAAGCTGATTGCCAAAAAAACACTCAATTCCTCCAGCTCCAGTCTTTACACGCGCTTATTCTGACCGTTTTGGAAAATGGGACATGGAGACAAATGAATGGTAATGTGTTTCCTCAATCTTTTACCAGACTGACCTTGAACCTGTCATGGGCTGCAAACCCAGTAACAGACACATTACAGATGTCTGTTCTAACTCCGGGCACAGCGCTTGCCCAGTCCCGCATCCTAACAACTAGTTTCCTCTAAGGCCTGTAGCTCCTTCATTTGCTTAGTGGTGTGATTTGGTTGCTCTCTGAGTTCAAACTGAAGCTCCCTTCTGGTCACTAGTAGTACGTTTGCCATTTACTATCATAATTTGCTCCAGTTTGGCTGGACCCTAGAGCACAGCCTCTTTTCACTAAGAAGTTGGCTGAATTTTATATATCTGTAAGTTGGCTCTATTCCAAGTCACAGACGATGGGCTCACAATACCTTTGTTTAATTAGGAATAAATGTATAAAGTAAAATGGCCTGAATTAATTTCTTTTCTCACAGGCCCAAGTCTTACAGACTTTATGCCAAACTAGCGCTCCCTTTTTAATTTATGACAATTGCCCAACTTCTCTCTCACCTCTCTTTCTCTGCCTCGCTCTTAGTCAATTCAGCAAACTTCATTATATCTTGGTCAACTTCTCGAATGCACCTTTGACTTGCACTTAAGTCCCAGGTTTAGGTGCACCATTGCATAAGAATTTAAGCCATTCCTTATGTCTCCCACATTCATGTTTGCAAACAAAAAAGTCAGTAAAGTTCTACCTGACTCACTACAATAATTTAGTAATAAAGACAGCAATCCTATAACTTATGTTACATAGTTGTGAATCTGTTCATAAGGCCTAGACTAACATTTTAATATTCATTTCCACAACTGATGTTCATAGTATACCACACTCAAAAGTGAAAAGCCAAGCTGTGCCTGCATCTCCTGAGTGTCACTACCCCAGGCAACTCGTGCCTTTGTAACATTCTTTTCCACAGGCGTCTGAGAATCTTCATGACTTCTCCCTCCCACGCAAACCTCCAGCACAAGTCCATTAACAAAAAGATCTGAGTTATCTTCTGGGTGCTACAAAGCCACCATTAGTACTGCCTGGCAGGCATAATTTAAGGCCCGAGATCTTTGCTCATGGATTTATTTACTTTACAAAGACGGTCACCGTTTCTTACATCAGTAAAACCAGGAGATGCTTGTCCAAAGGGACAACCTAACAGGAGCAGACGGAAAAAGAAGCGGTCAAGGGTGCAACTCTTCGGATCCGCTTTGCGTGCAAGGCCGGCACCGGAGCGAGGGCCTTGGGGCAGAGGGGCTGTGCCGCAGCGCGGAGCCGGCGTGACCCCGCGGCAGGTCCGGGCCGCCTTCACCTCACTTTCGCCAGCCCAGAGAGTCCCTCCTCGCCAGCCCCCACTTCCCCGCCGCACCAGCATTGCCCGGGGGGCGCGGGGGGGCTACAGGGCTACCGCAGGCATCACTCCCGCC
>WAAD01039691.1:21150-35443 GCA_013389945.1 Fregata magnificens
TTCTTTTTTTTTTAATACTCCTGTAGTTTATTTGGTAATTTGAGGGCATATGATTTAAATCAATATAAAATTCAAATACTTTTGTGCCACCTGTTGGATTTTGCCACTAATTACATGTAACTGGAAGCACACTTCTGCATTCAGTCTGGGAAGTATTTCCCATAATGTTACTAGGTGCCTTTATGAAAATACTACTTTTTTTGCTGTTTAGAAATATTTTCTCTCTGGGCAGGCGGATAGATCTGGTTTTTCCTCATAAAAATCTAATCTATAAATTACAGCCATCATTCAGTGAAGGCACGGTGTGATGCAGGGCTGGAGTCAGAGTTCTTGTGTTAGTGCAATAATTATTTGGAAAGGTTATTAACAGAGAAACTCCAATCTGAAGGCCCGGGAGGTGGAAATGACCGGTTCTAGGCACACAAAACCATAAACGCACCTGACAGTATCCATGGGCCAGGAAAGGGAGGCGTACACCAGGCCTGAGCTTTCCTCATGCCTGTGAATACACAAACAAGTACCAGCACTACTGCTCGGACTATCAATCATGAGCGGTCATACAACACAAAGCACGCCAAATGTTATACAGTTGAGAGTCTCTCAAAAAATAATGTTGTTCGACCCTTCTTCAACAGCTGTCAAGTCATAATGTCAGGACACATTTTATTTATTGTATAAGAATAACCTGATTTTATTTCACATTACAGTGGCCAGATTTATTTACTATATAGTAATATTGTTCTAGAATGCCCAGGTATAGATGAACTGCAAATAAAGCCACATTCCCATAAGAATCTGAAAGTTAACCGATGATAATGACCTGTTGGTTATCAGGGGTCTTACTTGTTATTCCTTCTCTGCATATAATCACACTGCAGATACCTTACTGTTCTTTGAGATCAGGAGGTGTAGAAGCATGTACAAAATGCAAGTGCATGGGGAAGGAGCGGCCCACTCTTTCTTCTTCCCAGGTGTAACCGCTTAACTGAATGCTGGAGGTCTCCATGATGCCACTTTTATACAGTGACAGGTGAAAGGCCCGTCTCTGCTTCTCATTAAATGGTGGGTGACTGCCATCCCTTCAAGGGGTGGGAAAGGACACCAGATCCCAGAAGCATTCTTCCATGGCAACACCAGAAATAACTAAAGACCCAACATTGCTTTAATTTGCCTCCATTTACATCTTCTTTACATTATTTTCCCATTTTTAAATAGAAAGTGCACAGGACCAGTAATGTATAAAATTGGGGGTTAACGTTGTTTTCAGTTTTGCATACAAATACAGCCGTCTTTTTGGTACGTATGTTTCCACAGTGTATTCTGCTTTCATGTTAAAATGCCAAAGTTTAAAAAGACATGAAGTACCGTTTAATGAAAATATACACGTTTTCTAAACTGTTTGTGCTTTTTAACCCAAAGGTGGCAAGAGACTTAAATACAAAATTAAACTACAAAATTAATAAACCATATCAAGCAAATAGTATGTACAATACAGTATTTCCATGCTGACATCTGTCAATCTGCTTTGCAGAGGGCTTTAGTGATAAATTTAGCTGAGTCTTCTATTAGCGAACAGTATCTTTAAACTGACTCCATCGACCCCAATTTTATCTACTTTGGGTTTTGTGGTAACACTGCTTCAAAATCTTCCCTGGTTTTATGACAAGTTTCCACTGTTTGAACAGTCATAAATGGCCACAAAATGTACAAGATGACAGAAAAACACACCAAGTAAAATTAAAGTGTTTACACACCAGTATTTTGCTCTTGGCAAGTGCATAAGTGACTTCACAAGATGCAAGTCAGTGCACATTACATATTACACATTGTCTTTTTAGACCAGTCCGTAGGCAACATAAGCATGTCCCGGGGCCCCAACACAATGGCTGGGTTTTTGTTCAGTTTCTAAAGACTCATAAATAGCATCTCAGGCTTTAGTTCCTAATGTGGTAAAAAAAATATGATGGCTTGGACTAAAATGAAACCCAATTATTTAAAAAATGCACAACTGACTTCTCTGCTTTCATTCCCATGAAGTTCCCTCTCATGGGGGTTATATTAATTATTTGTTATAAATTTATTGCTACGTATTGAAATAAGCCAAGAAGCAGGGAAAACAGAGTCTTACACCATTTGAGATCTTTCCTGCAGGAGAAAAAAAAAAAAAAATTAAAAAGAAGTGGTTCCCATTTAGCTAGTACTTTTAAAAACGACTGTAAATAAGTTGATGAAATTTCTTGTGCAGTGGAATTTAAAATTTAAGGAGCCTTTGTTAGAGTGGAGGAGTCAGTAAAAGTTTAGTCATTGTAAGCCAAAATCCAAAGAGGAGTACGTCAACTAAGGAGGAAACAGTGAGTTTTCTAATCCTCTTTCTTAGCAAACTTGGGTAGGCTTCTTCGATGCAGACAAGGTTAGGAGAAAAAGGTTTGGCTTGGTGTTGATACCAATACTTGCTTGAACAAAGGAAGAACTATAAAAGATCTAAAAGGGGCACCCCCCGGTAATGTCAGAGACCTGCAGAAATCATGACACATACGATGCCTCAGCTGCATGAAGTCACAAGGAACGTAAATACCAACATTCGCTGTAGAGGCGGTTGGATCCCTGCCTGGGAGGGAGGGAGACCTTCACTCGCTGGCTGAGCCCTTTGCAATTTGAACTGCAGAATGAGGTAGCCCTTTCCAGTGACAGACATGCCTGGAGGCAAGCCCAGAGGAGGAAATCCTGCACGGAAGGAGGAAGAAGGGAGGAAAGAAGAAGGAAGGTTGGAGGTTCTCCTTCAACCAGGAGAACCATATGGCATAATCTAGGAAGCCATCTTAGTTAGAAAATGCTGCCCTTACCCTCTTCTTCCTGGCAAAGAGCTTAACGCTACCTAGCTTGTGACTTTCATCAAAAGGCATCCTTTTCGATTCTTCCGTGGTTTTCATTGCTGTGCTATGATTTCTCAGCTCATAACATAATTTTAGTTTTAATGCCTTTATTTTACAGGCCCCTCAGACGGGAGTCAACTTCCTTTTTTCCATTCCTCTGCATTTCAAAGGCCCTATGTTTTTATCTTCTCCCTTTCCATATATTCCTTCAGATTAGTCCAGGAGCAACAATTTTGTTAATTCACCTGTGTGACACCTTGCTAAATCTATGTTCTTCCTCTGTTCTAAAGTAGACATAAAAATAGGCTAATTACGGGGGCAGAAGGGTTGAAAACATATAAAACTCATATTTATCTCTTGGAATAACAAGAGTTACATCTACAATTCAGGCTTCATTTTTCCTGAAAAAAGCTTCTGCGTTGACTCCAAACAGGCTATAAAATATTTTCTGTAGATGTGGAAATATACTAGTGTGGGCAGAGTTTGGAGAAATGTGCACAGACCATGTAGAAATGTATCAGATATCGTTTTCCTGGTTCATAAGGTATACATTTTAGGTGACGGTCTCTGTGTTTCAATAACTGTGGGAGGAAGCCTGACTTTAAAAAGTGCATCCATCTTCCTAGACAAAAGAAAAGATCAACTTCCCAGAAACTTTTGTCACGGAGTCAATTCTTACACAATGACATGTAATGCTAAATAAATCATTTTTTGAATTACAATTTGTGAATCCATCACCCTGGACAAATGTTATTCATCTGAGGGGGGGCAAAAAGGATGGCCTAAGAATAATTGTCTACAAGTATTCAAAAGAGAATCTGATTTGTCACTCCCTTTTTGGAGTGCCAGTGCTAAAGTTGTTGCCAGCTTTTAAAATCTCTCGTTTGACTTTCAAGTAACCTGTGTATGGTTAAAAGCCAGTTAGAGAACAGTGGCATGATTTGGTGACGCAAGGCAAGTGGCACAGTTTAAAGTGTCATTAAAAATCTACTCTCTTCACAGACTTAGATAAGGCCTTTCTTTCCTTTAGTCATGCTTGGATGTCCTATTCAGCGTAGTTACCAGACTGATATTAACAAGAATTAATGTGTAAAAATAATGCCCTCACTTTGCATTTTCTAACACAGTCTCTCCAAGGTAAGTTTTTTTCAGCTGTTTAAAAAGTGCAATGACTGACTATACATTCAAGTAAAAGGAACTGTTCTCTCTGGCCAAACAATGTGACCCCATCCTCCATCACTGCCCTAACTAGCTGTAAGCCAAAGGTCGTATTCTTCCCTCTAGTTCACACTAGCAGAATTAATCTACAAGTGTCAGCAGAAAACAGTCAATTTACCTGACAAATCATAAAACAATATTTTGTGATGTAAAGAAACTTTGGACTCTGCCAATGTGCCAATCAATATGTATGTATGATGAATCATCAAAGAAACACTCGAGGGCATGGGGAAAAAATAAATCTAGGTTTGGCCCACATGCCAATCAGTCAGAGACTGCCTGAAGAATCACAAAACACATTCGGAGACAAGTTAAAAATTTCTGGGCTCTGCCAGGGTGCTGGGCCAATCAATCACAGTGCAGCTGATGAATCATGAAACACACTCTGCAGCATGTCAGCACGCATACACGATTGGCACAGTTCTCATCATCTTGAGTTTGTCTTGCAGTTAAATTGACTGAAGGTGAGTTATAGGACTGTTGTTTCTCCCACCTACTGACCTGCACAACCAGCCACTCTTAAATCCTCTTGCCCTGCCCTTCATTAAAAGTGGAGATTCAAGACAAAGATTCAACACGAGAGCAAACACGGTTTCGATGTCAGATGGGTTGTTAACATGCTGCTGAAAGCTGTTGAACACATATTTTGACAACAGAACAGACACCTACAAGAGTGGTATTCTCTTCAAAGTTTTCCGTGTTATTTACATGGAAATGTAATATAATACATAATGGAAAAAAAAAAACAAATGAGAAAAAGTAAATCTTGAAATTTAAGTCACTGTCCCATCGGTAATCTTTTTACTTAAGCAACTCCTAGCTCTACTGTGATTCATTACACCAAGGGAAGGTGGGGGGGGCACCATGGCACTGTTATTATTTTTGTTCTCCTGTCTCAGCCAACATTGTTCAGAACAAAATATTTCTCCTATGGAACAACTCAACTTTTTACAACTTATGTCAAAATCATCTGGGTGAAGTTAACATTGTCTGCCAGTCTGTTCTTTTTTGTCTTGTGATCAGCCCCCATTGCAAATGTTCTACTAGTACACTGCAAAGCATTTTCCCTGATTACATGAATACTCATCTTCTGTGACATTTTCTGGTTAACATAAGATTTTTGACTTTAAAAATGTATGTTTGAAAAAGCAACTTTTTTACCAAATCCTCACTCTTGTAGAGTTTTAATACTCATTGTATCCCTCTACCTAATACTATTTTACGTTGCATTTTTCTAGACCAAAGCAGAACTTACCACACCAGCAGGAATGGCATTTGCATAAATGACAGTGGCAGTCACTTCTTAAAAAAAATCAGGAGCAAAGAGCAAGCCCATCCTCACACCGCATTTTTCCAGCTATAGTCAGCAAGGCTATGTGATGAATTGGTGAAAGGTTCTTACAGGTACTCCAGCAGTAGGTGTTCCATTTTTATATGAAATAGTCAGTTTACTGAAAGAGCAGTCTGGGTCCTGATTGCCCATGAGTATGCTATCCAGTTCCTTATGGACTCTCTAACATCGTCATAATTTTATTAAACGGATTTCTCAAACTTTCCTAATGACTCTTCAGCATTCATACGACATAGCAGAGAGAGTCCTATTATACAAGTTTCTTAATACAGTGTTCAGAAACATCCTAAGCTGTGGCAAATTTAACTAAAACCTGTTGTTCTGCCATATATAACATTATAATCAATTTGATAGAAAGAAGTTTGGTTCCTTATGCCAGCAGACAGGAAATCCATTACTGATTTCAGGGAGTAGGTAAAGAAAAAAGGATGTTTTGGAATAAAAAACTGAATTATCATTTTCAACTTAAGGAAAAATTTGATTTGACATTTTCTGTAACTTCTGTTACTTCTTAGTACCCATTAATAATTTATTTTCTTTTTCTGATGGTTATTAGCATCCCTATTATTACTGAGAAACTGAAATTTATGGTGGCAACAGGACAACAAGCAGTTTAAGTTGCAAAATGTACTGTTTACAAAAGATTGCACCTTAAATGTGAGTTGGTAACTACGGTTTCCTTTGATGTCAAGGTGATGGCGAGCACGTTGCAAGATTACATCTGTGAATAATATGCTACTATTGGAGGAGGTGCCAGGAAAAGATCACAAATTCTGAAAAAAATATGCATATATATATATATATACACATACATTCATGTATATTCTGGACAGAAGTGTATATATGTCAGAGAGAGAATTTTTTTAAGAAATCAAAGGATGGCTGATATCTTTCATCATTCTTCTTAATAATTAACTCTTTCATCATTAAGGGCTCCCAAAAACTTGCACATATAGTTCCTGTCTCAAGTTAAAAATATGCTGATAGGAATAAATAATGATGGAGAATAAAGAACAATGGAGAAGTTACATAAAAAATACTACTTTTGAGTCTTCAGTTTGAATAAAACTTTGCTTTTCACTTTTTGGTGAGGTGCATTAAAAAATATACTCCTCCCATCCTATGCTGAGAATATTGGCTAGATAATCAAGTGATGTAAATCACCGGGGCTATGCCGACTGACGTTATCAAAGAATACAAACCTTTATGTTCATTATTTTAAACAGCAAGTACTTTTCCTACCATGGTCAGTAAATGTCCATCTCTTTATTTCAAGGTGAGTTGTGCCTCATTGTCAGCCTTGTTTACTTATGCTTCACTGAATTAAGCTGAAGAGGATGCACAAAAAATGACTGTATAATATTTATGAAATAAAGACCTAGTCTAGTTCTCTCCAGGATGAAAATATGCATTATCCTTTAAAGACATCTGCCAACTCAGAAATAGGCTGATTTGCCAGCCACTGCTCGTTAGAGCCACCACTAAGAAATAAACAATAAAACTTGGAGAAGTTAATCCTTCCCAAAATCAAAATTTGCAAGGCTTATTGTATACAGATGCTGTTTTATTCCAGCAAATGTGTGCCAGATATGCACAGCTGTCTTTCTGTCACTTTTGATCCACCTCAGTATGTCTGCCCTGCTAGTTCTGTCTGTACATTGTTGAATGTGTTAGAAGGGAAAAAGTTCATTTCTCATTTTGAAACTTTCACTTCTCTAATACCTCATATTTCTGTGCGGCTTTTATGTCTCTATGATGTGGCAGCCATATACGGATGAGAAGGTGCTCAAACAGCGATCGGATATAAAAGTTCATATCTGAGTTCCCAATGAAATTAAATAAAAGCCTAAAACACTAATAAGGTGGAGGTGCTAGTCCCTCCTCTAAAAGCCAAACACTGATACTTTTCACTTAACTGCCTGAAGCTTATGATTTAAAGGCTTGTTCTCTCAGCTGATAGCCCCAAGCTGTGCCCAGTTTCTCTACAGACAAAAGGATAAGAGAGATGGTGACAAGCACACACCCCTTTTATGAATCAGAGAAACAGTGCTCTTCTTGTTCCCTAGGCACCAGCCAGTTGAAACCTGAGCCTCAGTTTTACAGCTTAGCACTTACCAGCTGGCTTTCACGTGAAAGGCTTTTAAAACATATACATCTACACACATGCGCACACACACAGGGTGAGATATTTTTTATTCTGATGACAGTTACAGAAACATAGAAAAAAATGAGCTCTAAATCATGTTTCTTGTTGCAACTGAGCCTCTTTGTATCTTCTCCTGTGCGCCTCGGACAGGGGAAACAGATTGTGCCTCTCCTCTTTTCATCAATCTTTTATGTATTTGAAGGCTAATGTCATATCCCCCTTCAGACGTTTCTTCTTTAGGATAAATTACTCCAGGTTGTTCAACTTCTCCTCATAGCTGATATTTCCGAGTAGCCCAGGCTGGATGGTTTGCTCTTGCTAATACTTGGAGCATGATGATGGAACAGAAGGTTTACTTACATATCTTGGCATGGCATTTCCATGTTTTGTAATCTCAGTGAGATGTTTGCCTTTCTTTGCAACAGCCTGACGTTGCTTCCTAAGCAGTTCATCCTATTTGTTTCCCCCCAGCCAGTCCAGCTCTACACGTGGTAGAATGGATGAATTCTATAAGTATGTCCACATTCAGCCCTGACTGAAACAGGGGAGTCTGATACATTGAGTTTTCTCTGCTTTCTGGAGTTATTTGGGAAAAAGAATGCAATAGAATTCCTCTAACTTTGTAGGTATTTGTATCTGAACTAGTCATCCAGTATCCCTTTGTAGATAACAGCAATAAAAAGAAACAGGCAATTCAGCGGTACAATTCATCTCACTCTGCTATACACATCTCAAGTAGGTCAGATGAATCACCCACTATCTGATTCAAAAGTCAGGAATGTGAACAAGGAAAACTGGGAAACAGAGGAAAACAGGTTTATCAGGGCACATGGAGAAAATATTGAGAAGAAGAAGAAAGTGTTAAGGAAAAGACAAGGGGGAAGAAAGTGGATATAAATTATGAAGGCTTCATTGGTCTTTTAGAAATAGTTGCTAAGATCAAGCAAACAAAGTGTGTATTTGAATATTGAATGGAGAAAATCTAAAGTGAAAATAAGCTACAAAAAATGTAATAACAGATTCTGTACATATTGAGAACTTAACTAAGCAACTTTACTCACACGTACTTTCTGTTAAGGAATATAGCATGTCTACTGGAAGAGGAAATTGTTTTGTCATGGTAGATGCAGGACAAAGAAATAAAGAATGGATGCATGTAGGAAGCAAAATTTGGGGCTTTCTGGGCTAGATACTGAAGTGTGAGAAAGAGACAAAAGTAGAGAACGGAGGAGAAAGTGGAGTGATTCAACTGGAAAGGCATCAGAATAAAAGGAAAGGAAAAGCGAAGAGGAAGAGAGGTGTAGAGGAAGAAGGGCAAATGCAAAGCCATGGGCTGAATTGTAGGTTAAAGAAAAGCCAGTCAGATAGGGTTGGATTAGTTTTATCTACCTTTAGGAAAAAATGTACTGGAGAAGCATTACATGTAATTACACTGAAAATATGCTTTTGCAAGTCACTTCTCTTCTTTTTGTGAAAAAACCAAGAAGTAAGTGTATTACAGGAACCATATTGTATTTGTTCATCTCGAAATATTGCAGAACAATGTTTTACATTATGATGTATCTTTTGCAAGATGTTAAGCAAATGTTTTAAGTATTCCTTACTCAAACTAGTCCGTAAGTAGATTAAAACGGTAGAAAAATATATGAGACCATTGTAAAAATTGTTTTGAGTTCTATGCTTTCATTACTTTAAACGCCTTACCTGGAGGTTTTTCTATATTCATCTCATGCACAGAAGAAATTGGCCCAAGAAAAGAAACATTCCTGGATAATGGGAAGCAACATGTGTGTATTTCTGAAAACAGAGAAACTCTTTGAACGTCTTCCAAAAAATCCAAGTATATGCACACATTCTTCCAGCTAAAAGGAGAGGTAACACTCGCTGTCTTCTTACATGTTTCTTTATTTTATCTTATGTGTTTATATACCTCCTGCTTATATCCTGCAGTTGATCCATTAAGCATAGTTTTGACTGGATGCTCTTCCCCCCTGCCCCCATCCTTGGTGGATCTCAGGGAGGAATTGTGTCTCAGGGGAGAGGGAGGAAATTTTTTCAGGTCATCCTGTCAGATGGGAAATGGGCACACCTCATTATAACATGTCTTAATCCTACCGTCTTCTATCCTGTCTTCTGGTTCAGCCCATGAACGTAGAAAGGGACAAGGATGAGAGCAGTACTTTCCAGCCTGTTCCCCCCTCTTGGTATTGCTCACATTTGAAGTAGGAAGGAATTGCTTAAAGAATGAGGAGACTGCAATTACAAAAAAAAGAGCTAGAAAGCAACTAAAGCTGTGCTTTCTCCTTTTCTTCTGCAGTCATTTCACACTCACAGTTTCATGGTCAGTGAAAGTGAATGACCCTTGGAAACAAAATGAATGCCAGGTGTTACCTTCCAACAATAAGTTTTAAGTCCTTTCTCATATCAAATGATTTAGATTATCCTCATATTAACTGGTAAAATCTAACACGGGCACAGTTTAAGGAAAGAAATTTTGTGACAACTGAAGTAATTGCTTCTCAGAAGCAAGCTCAGAAATATCCAAAGAAAGGGGAGCTCCTTCAACCTAAATAAAGCATGAAATTGAACAAGAAGCAAATTCAGCAGTTCTACTAAGAATGGAGAATAAGGGGCCAGATGATGGCAGCTATGCTCACATGGCTCCAAAACTTAAATCTCATGGTCAAACTCAGTGTCCCACCAAGGGACATTTAGGATGCAAATATCCCTTAGAAACACTTTAGAGATTCAAGAAGGTAGTTAAAACATTATTATGAAGCTAAATAAGTCATTCATGGGACAGAGAGCTTTAGAAACAGCATGGAGTCTGCTTTTCTCTTCATGCCACTTACTGTTCCAGCCAGAGATGTCTTACAAATGAGAAAGGCAGCCAAAGACAAAGGCCGTGAAATGGCTCACTTTTACGTTTTCATTATGGCCACATTTTTATAACTTCAGGAATTGGCAATGCAGAAAAAGTGATGCTAATGGAAAGGAACATGGTACATATCATGTACATTGGCAGTCGTGGTTGGAAATTAGGAAGGTACTGAGGAAAGGTGAGGGGAAATTTGAAGGGTGAATGAGCAGCGTTTCACAAACAAATGAAGTCAGTGATGTCAAAGAGGTCAACGATCTGTGGTTTTGTAGATTGTAGGGCAGGGATCTTAAATTTTCATTTAAAAGGCACATGTAATTGTACAGAAAGTGCCAGAATAAAGAAGTAAATATCACTTGTACCATGTGTAAAACCAGTATCTCCTTGAAAACTTCAATAGATCTGCAAGATGTACAGAAAAATCCTTTTTTGTCTTCAACAGCAGACTCAACTGGAACTTAACCTGGTATATAGAAATAGACCTAAGCCTACAAAGGCATCCATCTTTCTAGCTGAGTTCTGCCTGGTGAGTTGCTCTGCATTTTGATTTTCAGGAACACCCACATATCCATTTCCCCTCTAAATAGAGAATGAGAGAACAAATGGGCCATGCGTCACCGGAGGGGTCAATGTAGTTGTGTTCTCATGTCCTGAAATAAATCACCTTATAAAGTGAGACTCCTCACAGAGAACTTTCTGTCAGCTTTCCTAGTTAAAAAGGGGCTAACAGATATTGCAGGCTTTCAGATGGTCTTATTAAGGGAAAAAGCAGTCTCTGATGATATCCAGTCACAATCTAACTTACTATTTTGTTTGTTTATTGCAAATTATTTATATTATTTTACTTTAATTTACTTGGATGAACTCATAAATATAATGCAAGGCAATATGGTTTTATACATTTACTCCAAGTGTGAATGAAGCCTCATGTACTCATTCAGAAAATAATCATATATAAGAACCTGTATGAGCAAAGATATAATCTATGTACAACTTCTGTTTGGGAGATGAATCCTTTAAAAATTTAGTGTCCTCCTAACACTGGTAGGCAACTCTCACACTTCCTAGAATTTCAGTCATAGCCTAGAACAAAAATATCTATCACTAATGTTAGCATGGGAAGTGACTGTCAGGTGGCATTGCTAGACTAAAAAAAAAGCAGGCAGGTGTGTTGGAGAGAATGAAACACAAGGAGCACTTCTGTATGTACTCTTTGGCTTCAGTGCATAGCCAAAATAGTTACTTGAAAATGTCCCCAGAGGTAAATTGTAAATGGTTTCAGCAGCAGGTTTTATACCGCCTTAACAATAAGAACTGAAAAGTAGGCCAGTTCACTCTTACTACAGTTTTTGGGAGAGCTTAGCTCAGGATAATCTAGTTAAATTGAGTTTCATTGGTGAGCATGTAACTGACAAAACTTGTGAATTAAGACTCAACCCTGTGTTTTAGTTGATTTGGCGTTTTGACTTATTGCTCCTTTATGGTTCTGCCAGGGCCGTTGAATAAATTATGTGAGTTTTTTATGTCCTTGTTGAAGCAGAGAATTAACAACCAGAATATTTTACCTTCACAGCAGAGAGTACTGTCTCTTTCTTCATCTTGTCATATCAAATGCTTGGGAAGCTAAACATTTCTCAGTTAATTATGCAGTTATATATCCTGGTATCTGTGCTTTTGTCGCAAGGTGAAGTACAGCAGCACCTGCTCATTGATTTGAGGTTTCCCTGTCATTCTTATATTCTTCAATATATTTTTCTTGTTTGTAAGTAGTTTCAGAAGTGTTTATTCTCTAGGTCAGGTCTTCACATTCTTATTTATTAACTTTTCCTGGTTTCATTATTGTTTTTTTAATTACAAATGCTAAATAACGATATCTGAGGACTCCATCTCCATGTCCTTGTTTCTGCTGCTTTTCCTCTTTCACAAGGCTCTTTAATAGATTCCAGTCATGCAGTAATGTGGAGGCATGAGCCTGTCATTTCTGCCCATTAAATCTCTGATCACCCGCTTCCATCTTCTGGTCAAACACACCATTTGCCCTCAGTAATACAATTTATTCGAGGCCTGCTCATAACATGGGGTATTCCCTGCAGGTGGGAAGGGTACTCAGCTTAATGAAAGAGAAGAGCATGAGTGCTAGCTTTTCTTCATTCCCAGCCTTACCTGCCCACCAGTGTGGAGAGCTGGCAGCAGCTCTTTCACTGATTTTCTTCTGTGCCACAAGCCTGCTATCAGGTCACCCAGTTTGAAATGCAGAAAGTAATACCGACTCCTTCTAGAAACAGTCTAAGGTACCAAAACAGGCATTTACAAGTTGGATTCCAGTTTTGACAACTTTCCTGGTTGCTGTTATTGGCTGGTTACTTAAAATATT
Organism: Fregata magnificens; assembly: GCA_013389945.1. NCBI lineage: Eukaryota > Metazoa > Chordata > Aves > Suliformes > Fregatidae > Fregata > Fregata magnificens. The sequence continues at coordinate 33,991 of WAAD01039691.1, forward strand.
CTCCAAACATGATAAGTGTTTTGCAGCAAAAAATAAGCATCACAGTCCTTGTTCCCTTGAGACAAGAATAATTTGTATACTAAGAAGACCAGAATCATTTCGATAAAACAGACATATCAGATCAGGCCAATGTTCAGCTTAATCCAGTAGATGCTGACAATAGCCAATGGTGTATTCCTAGCCAAGAGCGCAAGTACAGGACAAGCAAAGTGGGATTTAACAGCCTCTCCCATAAAATTGTCCAAACACCATTCAAACCATGTGGACTTTTAGCACACACAATGTTCTGTATCAGGGAATTCCACACGTTAATTCCGTGTTATGAGAAGAACAACCTCTTGTCGTCTGCTTTGCACTTACTATTTGGTAGTCTTCACTCCTAGGTCTTGCAGAGAAGAAAAACAGAGGGCAGACAGTTCCCCTTCTATCCTCTTAATGGCACTCATGATTTAGTAGACGTCTGTTGTCTAGTCCCTCAGCCATCTCTCTGGTCTGCTCTGTGGTTCCTGCATGGCTCAGAAACCATCCCAGAGTTTCGATTGTCCTTGTTGCCCTTGTCTGAGCCTTTTGCAGTTCTATCATTTTATTTTTGAGATGGAGCAAACAGAAGTACACAGGGTGTTCAAGCTGTACATGCCTCAGGGATTCATCACCATCAGGTGGTGGCAGAATAATGTTAGTCTTCTCTTCTGTTTTATATTACTTTCCTCAGAACCCCTAACATTGTTTCCTTTTTTTTTTTTTTTTTTTTTTGTCTGCTACTGAATGAACGTGTTACGCCTATGTTTTCACAGAGCTATTCATCAAAACTCCAAGATCTTGTTTCTCGGTAGTAATGGTCGACTCATGACACATGCAATGTTAGGATTTTTGTCCCATGTACATTATTTTACATTCGTCTATGGTAATTAGCATTTCCATTTGTCTCATAATTCAGTACTTTGAGATACTTCTTCACGTCTTTTACAGCTGACTTTCGGTTTCACTGCCATAAATTAGCATTGACAAACTGTCACCAAAGTGTGACCTTTTCTAGATCATTTATAAATAAGTTGAACAGCAAGGAAGGCAAAAGCCCAGCTAGAGCTTAATATGGCCACTGCTGTAAGAGATAATAAAAAATGTTTTTACAAATACATTAACATTAAAATCAAAAAGAGAGCCAGGGAGAATCTTCATCCTCTGTTGGATGTGGGGGGGAACATTGTCACCAAGGACGACGAAAAGGCTGAGGCACTTAATGCCTTCTTTGCCTCAGTCTTTAATAGACAGATCAGTCATCCCCAGGGTATTCAGCCCCCTGAGGTGGAAGACAGGGACCAAGAGCAGAATAAAATCCCCACAGTCCAAGAGGAAGCAGTCAGCGACCTGCTGCGCCACCTGGACGCTCACAAATCTATGGGGCCGGATGGGATCCACCCGAGAGTGCTGAGGGAGCTGGCGGAGGAGCTTG
>WAAD01039691.1:36172-111265 GCA_013389945.1 Fregata magnificens
GCTGAGAGAACTGGGGCTGTTTAGTCTGGAGAAGAGGAGGCTGAGGGGAGACCTTATCGCTCTCTGCAACTACCTGAAAGAAAGTTGTAGTGAAGCGGGTGTTGGACTCTTCTCCCAAGAAACTAGTGATAGGACAAGAGGAAATGGCCTCAAGTTGCATCAGGGGAGGTTTAGATTGGATATCAGGAAAAATTTCTTTATCGAAAGAGTGGTTAAACATTGGAACAGGCTGCCCAGAGAGGTGGTGGAGTCGCCATCCCTGGAGGCGTTCAAAAAAGGTATAGACGTGGCACTCCAGGGCCTAGTTTAGGAGGCATGGTGGTGTTGGGTTGACGGTTGGACTTGATGATCTTAGAGGTCTTTTCCAACCTTAATGATTCTATGATTCTATGATTCTATGATAAGCCACACCTCAGGTGCAACTGTGTTCATTCCTAGGGCATCAGGTGATCCACAGGAAGCATGAAATTATATAAAGTATTTCTTTCTTTGTTTATCCTTATTGTTACTGTGTATGTATTAGTTCTAGCTTTAAGGAGGCGGGTTGTCAGGTCGTGTGTAAGCAGGCATTGAGAAGCCCAATCTTCATTCTGTTGTGATTCCTACAGGCATCTCACGTTGGTCTGGGAGGTAAAAAAATAAAGAAGATACATACAGTGAAGCAAGAAACAAAGTTCAGAAACCAGTGTGGGAGGTAGAGAGCATGAGGTAATGAGTTAGAGGACTGGGAGACTGAAATAGAGGTAAACCTGAACATAGCCTGGAACTGCGGGGATGAACAGAGAGAGCTTCAGTACCAGAAAATGGCAAAGGGCAAGTGGGGAACAAAAAAGAATCTGAAAGGAAATAAAGAGGCAGAGAGATTCTCCAGAAAGATACTCAGTACCAAGCGACAGAAGGGAAAATGGCCCTCCAGAAGTAGAAGAAAATACAGGTAAGGAAAAGAGGAATTCATTTAAAGGACAACTGTCCCCAGTCTTTGCACTTAAAACCGTAAAGGGTGTCATTTTGTTTTCCGACTAAGACAAGTTGAGAGAAAAGTAGAGTCCTACAGGGTATAAAATCAGCAGTTCTTCCATTTGCCATTATAGCCTAAGACAGAAATCTCACATCTGCTGGCACTGGCTTTGGTAGAAACTACACAACAAATGTATGTGTAGCTTAGCAGTGCTTTAAGAGTTGAGAGAATAATCTGCAAGTAAACAGTCTGTAAAAGAAAATGGTTACAAACTTTCCTAAATGGCCTCCAAAGGGAATTGCCCATGTTGCATGCTGTAGAGACAGTGCTTGTTAGACGATGACTTTCTCAGCAAGACCCAATGGATAGAAGATCTAATTGATACTGTCAAAAAAATCTGTTGCCACATTTCTAAACTGAGTAGTTGTTCACAAAGCACTGAAATCTGTGCATCTGGCAAAACCTCCCTCTGACCCATGAAATTGCTAGTACAAACATCGTGCTTGTGAGAAACAGTTGAGGACTGATTTTAAAAGTCTTGTTCTTATTACAGGGCTCTCTCCAAGCTGCAGATGAGAAAGTTATTCAAGAGATGGTAAACTCCAAGCGGGAGTATGCTTCACATTCTGTTTTTGGTTTCTCATTAGCTGAATTGCTATTTCTTGGCTAGTATTTTTATCTGTTTAATTAGTAACGAGCACCAGAGTGATAACTCTGAAGCCTTTGCATCATTCACTGTATAGATAGAGTACTGCCAGCAAAAAACAAGATTTCCAATTATGAGCTGCCAAATTCCTTTAGCCTTGTTACAGAAGATCCACTCAGAATGACAAATTAATTCATTTTCCTTGCCAATCTAGTCATTGTCCTCTCCACTGAGACTGTCAATAACTGCCAATTGCGATGCTGAAAATTGTGATGTTTTATGAGATACTTGGCTTGCTTGCTGGTGGCAAGGGATAAGAAGTAGGTTTGACAAAATCACCTGGAATTTGTGCCCTACAGAACTGGTAAAATCTTACACCCAAGGAAGACTTTTGTGCCTGAATGGTGAACAATGACACCCAAAAATATATATTTTGAGAATAGAAAAGAACTGATCAAGAAACAAAAAGCTGTCTCTTTCTTAGGGGTTAGAACTATCAGGATAAAATGATAAAATCACTGACAAAAATTATGCTGTGTTAAATTTTGCAAAGCATATTAGAAAACAAAATTCTTAGCTGCATGAATTATAAAAAAAAAATCAGCAAAAAATGAGAGAAGATAGTAAGAAGAAGGGGAAGAGGAATGCAATGACAATAAGGTGGGGATTAAAGATAACTGAGATATGGCCCCCAGACTAAATCAATAGTCTACCTTAGTTTCTCAAAAAGTATGAAGATTAACAGTATATGGGGGTGGTGAATGGGAATGGGGTTTGTGGAAATAGAAATCACTTCATCTTAAGTGGAAGAAAAACTGAAAGATTTAAATGGGGGCAAGAGTGGGGTAGAAGAAAAATTAACTTGATAATCTCCATCCCAGTATTCTGAGAAAATTGGCACTCACAGCTAGCATTTACTGTATCGCAGTGTGTTTGGCGTAATACCATCTGATTGAATTACAACATACGTAAAGTCTATGTTTGAGGATGAAGGGGGAAAAAAGTGCCCAGACAAATCTGTGTCCATTAAGAGGATTGCCATAATACGTTAGACATTAGAATGGAGTTTGAAGACATTAGCAATTAATAAAATGGAGATAAATAGAAAAGGAGATAGAATGCAATATGGATTTAGCAAATGTAGACTGTATTGCACAACCACATAGTCTTTAATCAGAGACATGATTCTTTAAAAAAGAAAATGGGAATGAAATATACCATGGTTACTCAGATTGCTATAAAGTGGTTGGTACAGTTCAAGACAGCAAATTATTAGCTAAGTGGAAAAAGAGAATGATGACTAGGTAAACTGTAAACTGAGTAAAGTAGTAGGTAAAAGGAAGACAGCAATTAGTAGTATTGAGATGTATTTGGCTAAAGTGAGGATTAGTATAGGAGTTTCTTATGGACTGGTTCTAGGATACTTTTCTATTTATTCAGCATTTTCATTAATTGACTTGCCACAAGAAGCAGGAGTGAGCCAATTAGATGTACTGGTGACCAAATGTGGAGAAGAACCATCAATAAAGAGAAGAAGCGGGACTCTCTGTAGGAAGCATTATTTTAATAAAAGCAGATGAAATTCAAGTTCAAGTCACAGTGAGTCACTTAATAACTAAGGCAAAGTATTTATGCTAGGACCTGGTCATTTAGAAAGGAGTGAGAGGGAGAAATGCCTGGGTGTATGAGGCAATCACAGTACCCGCCTTAGGAACGTGGGGCAGTTGTATAAAAGAGAAATGCAACCACAGGATGTTCTGGTACTAATGCTATTGATAAAGGCAATGGGAAGGATATGTTTGTCAAAGCAGAGATGTTTCAGGCAGAAGTGACTGGCATTTTTCAGTGGAATTAGATTTTGCTGGCGAATTTCCACCAGCTTCAGCAGTGCCACAGTCCTGGAGTGTCAACAGCATTCTCTCTTGGGTAATCTCTTAGCCTCTTCATGATGCTTTTAAATGACTTGAGATAAATGGCACATCCAAGCTGTACCCAATGGTGAGCTGACGGCATCATTTCACTTCACAGAGCACACTCAGTAGCTCCTTTTTTGATTGTGTTTGCTGCCATGGTTGCTTAGAGTTTTGTTAGCAAGCACAGGCTGCTAGCTCTGCATCAGGGCAATTCCTACATTTCCTTCTTAACCCTTTTTTTGAGGCTTTGTAGTACCAGCTGCATTGAAGAGCTGGGGCTGTTTGGAAAGGGCACAATATCTAAGAGTTCCTTTGCATTTCCAAATGTCTGTAATTGAATATTATTGTGGGGGCGGCTCAAAGATTGACAGGACTTCCAACATAAAAATTTCAAAATTGTAGCTCAGCTTAATAAATCCATGGGCTTCCTTCATACCTTTTGACAATGGCACTACCATAGTGGCTCTTAGGCTCTGTCTGGACCAGTCTCTCAGAAGGCAGCAGGTGCTTGATAGAGGTAGTATCAATCCCCGTTGGCTGCATTTTTCTTGCATTTGGCACTCGTGTTATCTGCTTAAAGATAAGCAGAGTATTGCCTCTATTGTCTTAGAGTAAAAGCAATCAAAGCTCAGGACTGCACTTCCACGAGAAAGGTCCCCCCCACCCCAAGCACTTTATACAAGACTGACAATACATTACAGTTAAGGGCTCAAATGAAAAAATACATGGCAGGGGGAAGGGAGGGATTGTCTGTTCCTTAAGGAAAAATTAAAACATTTCTCTCTCTTTTTTCTTAAATGATGTGGAGCACAGAGCCATCCTAACTCCTGGGAAGTATTTGAGCTTACCTAGGACCTGAGGGCAGCTTCCCAGCCAATCCTCAACGCTGCCTGAGTCTTGGAAGTTCCCTGGAGGCACAAGGATCGCCCTCCCGCCTCAAAGCTGAATCCCTGAGAGCTGTGGCAGCATCTGTACTGCCAGGGCAGACATGTCTCATTCACAGCGGACTCTAAAGCTCTCTGAGGGGTTTGACAGCATTGTCCAGAAGCGGTGGGTTATCCAGTCTCAAGGGGGTCATCACCTTGGACCCACAAGCTGTTTGTTCGATCAGTGGCTGAGAAGCCAGGCAGCAGTTTAATGGGACTTTGCCTTCATCCTCACAAAAGCATTTCAACATGATGTTTTGCAAAGCCTGGTTTGATTTTGTTGAATTGGTTTAAAAATACTTTATTCAAAAATTCCTAGGCAGCTGTAAGCAATAACTCTTCCCAGAAGCAGATAACACTGGAATAGCTCTTGGGACAAACTGCTACTTATAGAAATGACTGTGTAACAGTACCTGCTAAATGATGTGGCACAAGTTGTCAGAGCTGGCCTGTATAGTTCACAGGGAAAAACCAATTCTTAACATAAACGGCAAACATTTTTTTGCCGTGAATAAATCAGGTAGCCAGCCTGCACTCATTTGCAATGTTTTAGAACTTATTGCCATTACAGTGTTTAGCGGTTTGGGTTCAGTGCAGATCCTTGAGCTTATCTCTAACCTCTTTTCATCTCTCATCTCTGCCAACGTGAAGATTAGTTTCTGTGAACATTGAGATGCATCATCTCTGCAGACTGATAGCTTCTTGTCGCCAATTCCTTGCTTCACAAAGGCTAAATTTTAGAAATTTTGTTGGCCTTTTTCCATCTTAAGCTCGCTCACTCGCAGTTCGTCTCCCTAAAAGATATTTCATCCTCTGTCAGGATGCTGGACAACAGAGCTGGTTTTCTCTCACGATGAATAGGATCTGGCAGCGTACTACAACCAAATTGGTTGGCTGGCTGGCATTGCTCACTGCCTAGCAGTGGGAGATGATACTGTGTGTCTCACGTATGGTGCTGTCTCTAATTAACCAAACGTCTGTGGTTCCAAAGCTAAATGTGGGTGCTGGGAGCCTCAGCTCTGTGATATAAGTTTCTGTGCCATCTTCAGCATCTTGGTTCTGAGCTTAAGGAAAATGTTTTTCTAATTTCTCATTCTCAGTGGAGTTTCAGTGCTTGTCAAGCAAGAAGAGTTTTTTATCAGCTGTCCTGGTGTTTCAGGCATTATTTCTGGCAAAAGTTTCTCATTCTCTTCTCAGTGAGAGAGTGAAAAGCTTTACCTTTATGATCACATCTGTATTCCCCAATATCAAGGTTATTATATATACAAAATATGGTTTTCTTTTTGCTTGTATTTTTGCCTGGAAGACGAGTATACTTTGTCGTTGAACTCCCTCCTTGCTAATACTGTCAATTTTTTCAAGTTTTAAGGGCTATTTTCCTGTTAAATACTCACCTTTTTGCTGTCCTAAATCCTCATAAACCAACCGTTGTTACCTTATTTCATGTGACAGAGAGAACTGCGTGTTTCAGCAAACTGAACCAATCTGCGGACCTATTCAGGTAAGAACACACAGCCTTACAGACTTCTATGTGGATCATCATATAACTCTCTTTGTAAGAAAAGGCCATAGCTAAGTACACCTACGCATTATCAAGCTGTGGACAAGTGGGTGAACACAATCATGCAGGGTGAACTCATGCATCAGTCAGATAATTAACATTCAGCAATGAGGCATATTTTCCCATCACTTTGTTACAGAAGGACTCTGGCATCCCTTGGCACAAGTGAGTTATCCTCTTTTCCTTCATTTGGAAACCTGCACTTGTTCCTTGAGCTACTGATCTACTCGATTCACTTCTTGCTTAGTACACCTTTGGCTGCACCTTCAGGTAGCTTCCTCTTTTTTTCTGTCCACCCCACTGCTGAGGGTGTCACCAAGGCAGCGGAGTCAGAGAAAGGCCAAAGGCTTATGCCACAGACGCCTCTGTATCCTGCTGAGGGCATTTGTTTACATCTCTGATCAAGGCTAAGAGTGTAAATGGGGGCAGCTGAGCTATGACCATATTTCCACCTTTTGTACATCATATAGGACAAAGAGGGTGGCTGTAATGGACAGCTGAGCATTACAGCATCTTAAATGCCATGCATTAAATATTTCCTTGTATACATCTTCAGTGTTGAGCACCATGACTGAGGTGTTCTTGAAAGGCTATAGCACAGCTTTTTATGGATTGGAAAATTAAAACTGAACCACAGCATCATACAGCAGGCAATGCCAAAAAACCTATCTTTATTAGAAGAGCTATACATGGTAGAGTAAGGAATTCATAATATTCCATTGAAGAGACCGTATTTCCTGCCAACAGTTAGTCATCTTTAATAAAAAATTAAAACAAGGCTCGTTCTCAGTGTTAGCCTGTATTCCAGATTTAGTACGAAATTTCATTTTGAGAAACAGTATTTTTTAAAATGTCCAGATGAAGAGGAAAAATAACATGGTGCTATTATAAAAACTAACAATAACAGAAGCTAACAAAAAAATCTTGATTATTTGTTTTATCCTAGGAACAGATCTTACCAAGTCTTAATAATCTCTTTGAGCTAAACTGAGCACTGAGTTCCAAATATCGCATGTGTAGCTGCACAAGCAATATCAAAAAATTATTCTACCTTTTTCATTCCAAAATATGAAGTTCATCAAACCCAAATCTTTTTGCAGACGTGTTTTAATTTCAACATTTTTCCCTTGGATTTGGGTTTAAATTTCTGATCCAAATGAAAGAGAGAAAAGCAGAAGCTATTCCCGAAGTGACTGTTGAACTGGGATGTGGAAGCCACAGGTGCAAGTTTCTGTCTATATCAGACAGAAGGAATTTCACTATGGAGCAAGTATTTCATTTCACATGAGTGCCTCAGTATTGCTATTCTGAGAATAGCTGGTTTTTTAGGTTTTACACCAAGAAAAAAATGTTTCGAAGTCTCTCGTTCTTTTCTAATATGGAATGAAAACAAATTTCCAAATATCCCACTTTTTTTTTCCCTGAACTTGAATTCTCATTTTTCAACTAGCTCTACAATCACATGGTCCATCTTATATTTTACGCCGATCTTACATATGTCATAAACAGAGTCTCCAGCTACAAAATGAATTATTTATATGAAGGGAGTGAATCCCAGAACGTCGCAAGTTTCCTGCATGAATACTTTTGTGCCTCTCGTTTGTCACACGCTTCATCCCATATTTGGCTCTTGTCAGATTGAGAGCAAAGGCCCCAAGTAGCTGCCCCAATAAGAACATCTGCTCTTCCCCTTTTTTCCCAGAGTCCAGAGGAGGTAAAAATATGACACTGCTGTACTGGGAGTGTTTTATTACCCTTTTTGTAACTGCCCTGTCCTTGTGCTTGCAGTCAACTAGGGAAGATGGAAAGATTTCTTCATTCTTAATGGCTTTGCTCATGGATAGGGTGAGTTCTGGCACATTGGCCACATCTGCCTGAACATCATGCTATGGTTTATACAGGTCCAATGTGGCTACAGAGAGAGTAAGTGGAATAGCTTTTCTATTTCCACAAATAATTAAATGGGAAGGATGCTTTTACAATTTTAATGTATTTTTTACTGTTTGTTTTTTAAAGTCAGGGTTTTTTTCCTAGTCCTATGCAATTATCTGATTTAGTGCTCAGAGTGCTCGTGGGGTGGGTGGTTGCCAGCAGACCCTGAGGTGTCAGTTCTTCATAGCATGGAAAGACAATGTATCTGAATTCTCCCACTTGAATTGCAGGATTCTCCTCCAAAACTACAAATCTGGAAGAGTCTGCAGAGAACAGGAAAACATATGAGCTATGAAAAAAAGGCCTTAATGAAAAGGAGTGGACCTGCAGAGAACAGTCTTGGGAGATAAATACAAATTATGGAGGGTACCTCCTTTCAGCAACACCAGGAACAAAGCAATATAAATTACATGCAGAAGAGAAATAAATCTAACTGTAATTAGGTCAGAAGTGCATGTGTCTGGAATAATGAGTTTCTCAGATGCTGCTGTGTATTATTAGGCCTGTTAAGTACTACCCCTGCTCCTCCACTTCGATGCTCCTCCCCAGCTCCAGGCGGTGACTCCAGGTTTTAGATGTGTTTCACCAGGAGCTCCACAACCTGTTGCCTGCAATGGCCCTGGTGCATCTCCAGAAGGCTTTGAGTGCTTTTTCTGCCTTAACTGACAGGAGCAAAGCCTTTTGGGATAATTAGTGCTGCTTCAATTGGACAGGTAGCGGATGGGAAATAAACAGGTTCAAGAGCTCAGGGGACATCCGTGTTGCTGTAGGCAGAGAGGCAGTGGAAAATAAATATAGCTAAGCAGTTGGAAAAATATTTATTTATTTATGCTCCTTTCCTTTTGAGATGTGAGATGAGGGCCAGCTCCAATATGAACTCCATTTTTTTCTAAGCAGTTGCCAACTCTCTCCAGCCCTTGAAATGGCATCCCACATAAGTCTATGGCCAGCTACAGTGATGACCCATTTGGAAACGCTTTTCCTTATTGTTAACTGTGAAAGGAGATAATTTGTTACATAAATAATGAATTAGATGTGTATTAATTTAGAACTGCTTGTCTGAATGGTTTGCAAAGCAGCTGTGTGATTTTAGGCAGTCATATGCTGTCAATTAACAACTTACTCTAAGCCAAATCTGTTTAAGCTTATTATGTGTATCACACAGTGTGGAATTTCTTCATAGGTTTTACTAAGTCTAGCTGTATACTATTGGCTGCATAGCAGTTTAAAACTGCTAAAGATTAGTAAAATCCCAGTTAAATTACTGACGGGCAGAGGGAACTTCTAGCTGCATTCCAGCTATTAATCTGCTAGTGATACTTTTCCTGTTGTTGAGGGATTGGGAGACCTCATGAAAATCCCCAGTTTTTCTTTATGGAAAACTTAATACAAGTCCAGGAAGGCAACATTAAAATTGAATATTCATAATATGTTATCAATATATTATTCAATTAAGGGAGGGAGCATTTCAGTTCATAGCTAAACAAGCAGCATGGCTTATACTTACAGGTCTGATTACCCACTGTCTTTCCAAAAACAATATGGCCCGAAACTTCAAAGGACTGATCTTGTGCCATTACAGAATTTGGGAATATCTGAGACAACTCATTTAAAAAATATGTTTCTTCTTTAGAAGAGATTAATTTAAACCTTTGACAAGTTTCTTTTATTTTTTAAGTGTACCGTGTATGAAAACAGGAATTCCACATTTTGATTATTCTGATCTTGTTGGAAGCTAACAGGACCTTTAACAAATCTTGAAGGGCTGCCACTGAACAGTACAATTATTCAAAGCCTCTCTTAACAATGCAAGTTTTCTCCGCTCAATATTTCTAAAAGGGTAATCCTAAAGATGATAGCATGACTGAGCTACACTCTTTTATACTTGCCGTTAGTATTTGCAATATACGCCACTGTATAATTTGGACTGTAGTACAGAATGATCACCATGGCCCATTTTCTGCAAAAGTGTCCCTTCTCTAAGAATGTGGTCATTGCTAAGAAAAAAACCCAAGGTTTTACACAAAAGTCCAGGGTGCTTTTTGCCACACAAATTTAGTCGTAGTCTCCCAAGCATATGGAGCTTTAAGCACTTTCACAGGAAGAATTGCTCATGCTGTGTATCAAGTCGCTAATAAAATCAGTTATAATGAAACTTGTTCCACTAGAAATATGGTGTAGAAGCTTGGCTAAGAGTCAGGAAAAACACAAGAGTATCAAGACTGTGTATTTCTGTGCTTTCCAGTGTGATGGCTCCCCAGCTTCTCGCTCACTCACATTATCTGAGCACCTGACCCACAGCTAAGAATGAGAAGGAACAACTCTGTGTCATTGCCAGGAAATGTGTCCTACACTAAGCAAATTTTAGGAGTTTCCCTATTAATAATGTTGTCTACTAGAGTTTGGGATATCTGCTTCTCTAACCTGTGGGAGGAAGCTCTGCCTTCCATTCAATACAGTGTGAATACGCTCACTCCTGACTCTTTTACGCTTCTTCATCTTGATGATCCTTGCTTTCTCCATTTCCTCTCTTCTCCATCTGATGTTTTTCTTCCATTACCTATCCAGCTCCATTTTTCCTCTCTGATCTGTTTGCTCCTTCAGAGACAAATCAAATTTTTCAGATCTGGAATTCAGTATTCCTCCTTTCCAGACACATGGAAAAATATTTCCCCTCAAGCAAATATTTTCAAAAAAATTAGTAGGACAACCTGCAGGAAAACTTTAGTCAAAATGTCTTTGAGGGACAACTGCCTGCAGAAAAAACATTTCACCAAACTTAGTCAATGAATAATGAGTTTCAGTACCACCAATCTCTGATCCGTCTCTCAGTAGAGTAATTCAGCTGTAGTTAAGTGGGCAAAATTGCTGTTAACATGATATAAGAGTAAACAGAACTGCCATAAAACTGAGAGGCAACAATTTTTAAACCTGATAAAAGGAAGTATTTTCTTATGCAGAAAATATGTCATGCACAGTTTTCCTTGGAACAAGATAACATTGACACCAAGAGCTTAGAGCAATACAGAGAAATACAGTGATTTCTACAGACAGTGTGAACATCCAATTACATTAGACAGATTTCAGTTCAAGACTTAAATGGCTGTTATCTAATCTACCAGAGTCAGCCCCAGATGAAACTTTCCTAACAGCAGATTATTTCATAATGTTCCATAACAAAACTTTATGAACCTTCTGCTTAACCTTTTGGCAATTCAGACAGGTGCAGAGAAAAGGTAGTACACCAAATTAATAGCTTGCATCTGCTTCATTTAATTGTAAGCAAAAGAAGTAGCATCATATTAGATCATATGTGGACATTTCACTTATGTTAGGAAAAATCACAAAGATTCATCCTGACTTTTTCAGGTCGAAGTTTTTCTTCTTAACTAAAATTAGCTGCTCTTACATTGCATTTCTTCCTCTCTGCTTCCTTCTTTTTCCAGTTTCCCCTTTCTGCCTCTCCATACCTCTACCTGCATAGTACAACCACTTCCTCTCCTTCTTCACTCAAACTGGCAAATTCTGATTCTTCAGCTAAGTTTCTCCAGTAAGCCAAACAGCCAGTAATATTAATAAGATTTTCATAGCATTTCTTTTTAATTCACTCTATTGCTTAATTTTCTTATATGATTGTGCAGCTGAAGAAAAGGGATAAAGTGTCAGACTATTGTACAGATCCAAACCAGCCCCTTTGAACTCTGATTTTACAGCAGAAGCATCAAAGAAGAATTGCTACTCCAAGGCTTTTTATCAACAGAAACTATAAAAAAGAAATGATAAAAGAACATATTCACATTCTTACCTCAATTTCCCATTCTAACTTAAGAAAGCTCCTATTGACTTTGATGGTGTAGGATTAAGCCTTTGGGCCCAGATCCTCAAAGGTTCTTAAAAGTTGCAAATCTAACTTTTATTCTCCCTGTGACCTCATGGATTTCTCAGCCCAAATACAGCTTCCCAGGCAATGAATGGTGAGAATGAAGGGCTGACTAAAAAAAATAAAATAAAATCAGAAATCAGTTGAGCAAGGATCTGCCTAATTCAGCCATGGCTGAAGAGCAGAGAAGTGTTACTAGGCATAGTCATCTGCCTCTGCATAGGCTCTAAGTGACCTAAATGCCATTCCTCTCCACCTACCTTCTGGTTATTTGGGTATGCAAGGGCTGGCTGATGGCTGTATCTGTGTGACAATGGCTGACATATGCCTGATCCAACTCCAAAGCAACCAGTAAGTAAAAAGGTGGAATGGAATGGAATGGAATGGAATGGAATGGAATGGAATGGACTAGAATATTTTCATTTGGAAGGGACCTACAATGATCGTCTAGTCCAACTGCCTGACCAATTCAGTGGATAGGTCCTGGAACCCATGCAGCTATCTCAGCATGCAGGGCTAATTCACCTGGATGAAACGCAGCTCTGATGCAGGTATGTTGCTTCTGAAACCAACTTGCTCAGAGTCAAGTTACATATTTGTCCACAGAGCTGCATTATTCATTGCAGACCGATAAGGTCTCCTGTTAAAGCTCTTCCACTGTCTACAAATTATTACGTGTTGATTGCAAGAGAGCAGACAACCCATGATGAAAGACCTCACATAACATGTAGGAAGGTGACATTCAAGCCCTTGACTTGGGGATTAGACTTAGATCTAATCTAAAACCGAGGTGTGGGCTGAGGCAGGGATCTCAACCACTGTTAACTCGCAAGTTGACCTCAGCATTTAGGCTGTGTAGTGTGTGGTCACTGGTCAGCCAACTACACGATTTAAACACCCATCCAGTCAAGCGGTATCTTGGCAGAGATTTTGAGCACTGAAATGGTGTGTGCGTATAGGTATGCTGAAGAAATACCTTTGGGGACCTGGGCCTCAGTTTCATTAACCTGGAGGACCTCTCTTTTCTGTTTCCAGCCTACTATGATACTTCAAGGACAAGACACTCTTGCCTTGACTGTGGACCCGCCTCATCATGATGGGCCTGTTGAGGTGATGGGGACTGTGAGTTACCATCACTGGGCGGCTCTACCCTCCTTGCTGGGGTAGGGCAGGACGGCAGCCCTCAGCAGCAGGGCACTGCCTCTCCTGCCCCACCATCACACCCTGCCCTTGCAGAGCACCTGTTCCTCCTGCTCCCTGGTGCGTGAGACACGAAATAGCAGAGCCATGGAGTACTGCAGCTGCAGGGAGATAAAAGATTTCCAGCTGTATCTATCCTGCTGCTGCCTCTGATTCCCCCCCCAGATGCATTTGTCAGGCCCACCATCTTTCACTGTGCTCCATCACCTCTCACCCTCTTCTGTTGCTCCGTTTTTATGGAAATTCTTTTATAAAATGAAGACAGTTATATTTATAATGTACAGCATGCTGGAATACTTAATCTTTCACTTCATTTTTTTCAAGTGTGCCTTACTCAGACGTGGACTGATAAGATGACAAGTGCTAAAACAATCTGTGAAATGATGCATGGACTTTTAAGCAAATTAATAAGTGCCTTGGAGCAAAGTTATATATAATCACAGAAAAACCTGACTCTTTTCATAGGAGATATGTCCTTGAAATACTGTTTTATCTGGTTAATTGGAGTTAAGGGGTGGAAAAGCTGGCTTTCCCAAGATTAAAGGGAAAACTTAAAATATTCAGATGGGAATTTGTTTTATATAATATACTACATACACACTTAAATATTAAAGTTTGATCCTTTAATATTTAACCAATGGACAGTCCACCGAGACATCTCTTTCATTTCCACTGGGGTCCTGGTACAAGCACCAGCTAGTTTTAATAGACATCACACATTTTAAAAAAATAGGCACAGTTAAGTCACAGTTCAGCTAAGAGCCATGGGGCACAATATGTTGCATGGGTCAAAAGCACACGTCCTAAAGGAACTGGTGAACTAGAACAGTGTCTTTGTTATTAATCCGGAAATTGCATTTTTAGAACATATATTGCTGACTATATGTCTCCTTTTTTTTTCTTCCAGTAATTTTTTTTTTCACATGAACAGAGCAAACATCTCTCTTTGTTCCTTATAAAGATCTTTTAACTGTGCTCCTGTTCCAGCTAGGTGGTAACAATCCCTTATGCATCTTAACATTTTTGTTTATGCAGGCTAGAAATGTTCATGCTTATACTCATACTAGACATCTTTAATACACACTTCCATCTGCCAGTGACCTGCTCGTGACCTGCTTCAGAAATGCAAGGTAACTTGGCTAGCTCTATTTCTGGTCCTTCTGAAAAAGGATTGTCAGGTCAAATTGTGACAGTTTAAGTGTGATGTCTGATATTGACTGCTGTCCAGCAGGGACTGTAAGCACTGTGTCTCCCACTTCATTCAGGACCTTACTATTGACTCGCACTATCATCTTAAGGTTTGTCTTTTATCTCCTATGCTTCCGGGCAAAGAAATAAGTGGCACTGGAGCAAACTGCTGTACCGCAGCCCAGGGACACTCCTCTCGTGAACCTAGTGGCTGTGTGACTTCAATGCCCACAAATTAGCTGACCACTGCGCAGTGTCTCTGGGACAGCTGCAATTACTCTTAAAGCATGTTTCTGTAGCTCATTTTTAAATAAAATAACTTTTCCAAAATATCTCTTTGTGTGTGTGTCTGCGTGTGTGTGTATACTCTGGACAACATAGGACAACTTCATTAAAAAAAAAGTCCTTCTAAAATGAGGCAGGAAGGCAAGGGATATATCAAAAACAAAGCAAACAAACAGAAAACCCCCACTGTTGTTTGCCTTTTCTAACTGTACATTATTGCTAAAATATTATTATTTCACCTTTCTCTTCCCCTTTCCGTCCTCCAGGCTTGTCAAACCACTTTCCTAACACCCATATTTGTGCTTGCCAATCCTTTCCAACAGCAGTGCATGTTCTCATGGTTACTTCACTTCCAACTCTAATTTTTTGACATAAAAATTAAGTGTGGGACATTAGGAACTTTGAAGTAGTCCTTCTAATAGAGTAGGAACCTGAAGGAGCTTGGGAGCATGGAGGATCCCTGCTGGTTACTGGCCAGGGTCACTAGCAAAAGGGCAGAGGACAGAAACATCTTTACATTCCTGTCTTTCTCCTTTTCAATTTAGTGGATTTTCTACACAAATAAATCAGTTAGACTTAAAACCTGAGGGCTTCAAGAATTACAGCATTCAGTTTGGTCTGATCTTTGACCTAATTTAGTTTAACAATGGAATAACAGACTCTTCAAAATATGCAAATTATTTATAGTTAGTAAATGTCTTGCAAATAGACTGCATTAAAAAAACAGCTTGTAAATCAGCTGCACTATTATTTCTGTTGTATCTAATTGGAATGGTTGTTATTTAGACTGTAGAAAAGCTTGGATCAACAGGCTATATGTGCCTTTTAAGCAGACAGTTGCACCTCCTGTCTTTCTGCTGCATGCAGCAATGGTACTAATCATATTGACCCAGGACTATTGGAAAGGCTGACTGCATGTATCATGATTTCTCACTAAGAAACTTTTTTTTGCCTAAGTACCATGGCTTTTTTTAATGCCATTTGTTAATTTGACCAGCAGTGCTTGTGTTGTAAAAGTGCAGAAATTTCAGGAGTCAGAGAATAGTTTAAATTCTCTCCCCCTTTTTCAGAAAAAAAAAAATGAAAGCAGTTAAAGCAACTTATTCATTAATTGCAAAATATAGGTTTGTTTCCCTACTATATGCAGGGGCAGATACAGCTTCTGTTTAAGTTGGTGGCATTACACCATCTGCCATATTTTATCCCAGGACAAAACCATATAATTTTATTCTTCTTGCCCACTTTCCAGGTGCAGTTCCTCACCTGGATTATTCCATGGCTGGAATCTTTTTTCTTCTCCTTCACTCGACATGAAACTCTACCCAAGCCTTGAGGAAACCTTTGCTGAAACAAATATATCAACAGTATTTTTTTTTTAATCTGGATTTTAGCAAAAGAAAAGTTGAAAACTCCTGCCTCATTCCACACATGAAAACTTTGCTCAGTGTTGGCTTAGAATAGCTCCATCTAGTTCAAAGAGATTAGCAACAATGGGTTTTCAGTTTTTACAATGTTAATCCATGATTAATCTAAACATATTTTAATGCTCCTTGAAACACAGTATTATTTTCCTAATCCCAAATTTGCCTCATTGATCCCATCCTTGCTTATTTTTCCCACAAACATTCAATTTATACAAGACTGTAGCTAAAGTCTTTACAGTTAAATTTGATAGTACATTATTATTATTACACTGAATGTAGCCATAAGAGTTGATAAGATAGAAAGATAGACCTTTTACTGTTTCCCACCCTTCAAACATGACCATCAACCAGAAAAAGTATTGAAAGGTGAAGTGTTAGTGTGATAATTCTTCTACCTACTCGGTCTTCATGAGTATTTACAGATGCTGTACATCTGCCATTTTCTATCAGCGAGAAGAAAAACAGTTAACAAGGTGCCATAAGATGCTAGTTAAAAATTTTGCTCACAAATATGACGTGTCAAAAAGGAGAACATACACAAGTTTTCAGAATAAGGAGATTTTCTTGGATTTTGAATTATACCAGGATATTTCCATGAACACTCTTTTTTAATATTTTTCATTTCTTTTAGGTGAATAGTGGAGCCTATTTGCTATTTCTGAGTAGACCTCGGTATCTGAAACAGTAACGGACAACTAAAAGAGTGTGATAGTCACAAAATATGCCTTCAGGCTCACATAATATCTCTAGAAATAAAATGGTTTCCCACAATTATTTAAACAATTAAGACTTATATTAAATAACAAAGGTAGGTTACTGCTAAGGGTTGATTCATGGCTCCTGTTGTTTAAAATTAAAAACTTCAGATGGATTTGTTAAGTGTCTCCCATGGCTGATGCCTCATAACATCTGCAACACTCACCAAAACCACTGTGAAGGTCAGGACACGGGCATTATTTAGTCTTTGTTTTTAATGTGCGGGTTGTGAGCAAAGTCGGCATCATGAAAACAGCTGAAAGTTTTAGGGAATTCCCTTTGCATTAAAGTTTTAATGGCCCTTAGTGAAAACTAATCATATTCTTAACTGTTAATTTTCCTACTTCCAGACTGCACTCTTTTGTCATAAGTAATCTTTACTACTGCTAAAGTCTTTATACTCCCCAACAATATTTAGGGAACCCAAAACATATTTTTTAACCTTTCTATGTAAATGTAACAGCCATCCCATCCACCACTGCTTCTCCAGTGACTGTACAGTTTGTTTTAGCAGGCAGGGTGTTTCGGCAAACTACTGTCCTCTTCACACTGAATATAGCCGTGCCATGTTTAGCCCCAGACGGCTCTCCAGTGCCACGGTCAGGTGGACAGGAAGGAGCTTCTGGCTTTGGGCTGACTGTGAGCAGGCAGCTGCCCAGGCTGCCCATGAGTTCACCTGTAGTGAGAAGAGGCAGCGTCCACACGTTCCAGCCTGTCACAAACTTGCGTCCTGTCAGAGTCTGGCATCCATGTGACTGAGGTTCCCCTCCTTTGCCCATGGAGGATGTCAGAGTTGTCACACCACAACAAAACATCCAGCGCCACTTAAGTCAGGCCAGCTGATAGGCAAAAATAAAACACTACCTAAACGGAGAAATACCCACTCTCCCAATGGTGGGGACTATTAGCTTTCCCAGTGGCTTGCCACACTGATATGAACAAGGACACCTCCATGGCTGCCCGTTGCTTACGGGCAGCCACTGTGAGGTGATTGAGGACACCTCTGTGGTTGCCCGTTGCTTATGGGCAAAGTTATGACCCATTCTGTAATTTGTTTGCTCTCTAGCAACATCTGCTCATATCCAGGGAAAGGAATAACCTTCAGGGAGCTGCGATACCCTCCCGAGGCTAGCAGCGGTTGTGGGGACGCTCTGGGCTGTCCATTCCCTGCAGGGCTGAGAAAGGTGGGAATGCAAACGAAACAGCAATGAGCCAGGCAGAGCCCGGGCAGAGGGGTCCTCTCTCTGTGTATCCAGAGAGGCCATGCTCACTCCCAGTTATCCCAGCAAAGGCACCAAACTTCCAATATTCAGAGGAGAAATCCCAGCTGAGCCTTGTTAGACCTGGTCAAATTATATTTGAGGGTATAATAGGTTCAGAGGGTTTGGAAATAAAATACATTATTTACAACTAAAAGTATTTATTATTCAAGACATTCTATCAATCCTAAAAGAATATTTAATGGCTAATGTATTAAATCCATTTTTTATGAATAGTCAAATAATTTTGATTTCTTTTTTCCTCATGTCAATGAGTTTAAAAGCCATGCTGAGAAATAGCTTATTAAGTTCATGTCACAAATGAGATTTCTAATTTTTCTTCACAGCTCAGAAACATGCCCAAATAAAAATGAATAGATAATGTTTTCCATACCTTAACACTATTATTCTTAAAACTCAAAGTAGTGTCTATGCAATTTAAAGGTAAAAATGTGTTTAATATTTGTTCACTACATTCAAAGTTGACGTCTTGTATGGCCATTGAGAATGTAAAAATCTATCTTGCTGTTTTATCAGCTGTAAATGCAAGCAGAAGAATTGCCAATATTATGAATTTCAGAAAAATGTTAATAAATATTTGAATGATCAAATCCTTCCCAACCCGAAAAGAAGCAGTAGCAACTATATTACATATCAACAGAAACTTGTAGGAGATTATAAATCACAGAATTGCAAAATAGGAATACAGTGCAATACTCCTAAATGATATGCAGGATGTGAAGGAAGAAGGAGAAGGTGCAGGGTCCTCTCCTCTTAAAGCTGCTGTGCAGAAGTGAACTGTAATGAGCCTCTGACAACCAGGGCAATGACTGGCAGAAGGATGACACCTACCAGCATCATCCATAGTCTGCAGAACACCAGAGTGTGTGCAGCAGAAAGCAGTAATTCCTGCCAGTAAGAATGGGCAGTATCCTTAGGACCTACCCATAGCATCAAAGAAGTGCCCAAGTTTGGAGTCTATTCCTATAAATGCTCTAAAGAGTCCCTATAGATTTACCTTTCTCATGTAACTTTCTCCATATTTCTTCTATGGACAAGAATGGCAATTATGAATTAGGGTCTTATTTTCTGCAAATACTCTCTATATTGTATTTCTGCTATTCAACGCAAGTGTTAGAATATCAGTAAAATGCAAATGCATAGAGGCTATATGCAATGTGGAAAATAATGCACATTAAAAAAACCAAATGCTTTTAAAACAGTGGCTGCAATATTTTCCTGGATCTATATACTGCAACACCATTTTATTTGTTTGTTTGTTTTCATGTTCTTTTACCACACTTGTTTTCATATGTTTTAATTTGGTTGGTTGTGCTTAGCACTTTCACTTTTCATCTTGCTTCCTTTTTGTTTTAATGTCTGAAATAGTTGCAGCTGCGGTCTCTTTGAAATAACTTTTTTTCTGAAAGACAGGATGCAACATGTCCTGCCATGTGGAATTAAATTTTATGAAATATATTATATATGTAATAAATGGAACATAGGAATACGGTCTCTTTCCTGTTGCAACAAACAGTGCTAAATGTTGGATTATTCCAAGAATCGTTTTATAAAAAATTCTCAACCTGATTGAGAGCAATGGTGTAAGTAGTTAACAAGTTTGTTTTCTGTTTATTCTGTGAGTACCATTTATTATTTTTCATTAAAGAGGGCAGGAGGGCTTGGCAGGAGGAAGGAGAGCAATTTGTCCTGGTTGCTGTACTCTGGGGACCCTCTGGAGGGAGGAGAACTGCACCCTTCCTGGACATGTCTGGCACAAAATGCTTCTAGGGCATGAGCAGGAGGGGGGACATGACACAGGAGTCTGCAGAAGGAGGAAAGATTTGGCACAGGGGGGGAACCTGTGTGTAGAAGGGAGCAGACCTCCCTCTGGCATGATCAAAAGGAAAAAAACTTTCCTAAGCACGGGGTTTGAGCAAACTAAGGGCCATTGACTGTTTCTGGTCTGAAAGGCAAGTGAGGGGCAGACCTTGCCCTGTAAGGATACAAAGGGCAGGAAAGGAGAATTCAGAGATCTGTTTTCAAAACGTCTTACTTAATATGGGTCACCTGACAGATCAGTGATCTCTCTGTACAAAGACTTATCTTGTTCCAGCTAAGCAATTTGATCTCTGATAAAACCTGTCCTTAGAGTCAGGGAGATATTTAGTGCCCCTGGACACACTCATTGAGAAAAGGCAGAGCTTTCCCACACTATGGCCAGTGTAAGGTTGGGCTCCTGTAATTCTGTGTTTGTTCTCAGCGAATGGTTTGCCTGCAATTAAACATGGATATTATTTTGCACCTCACACGCTTCTCAGTAAACAAAAAATGTTGGACAGCAGCATAGCTGACATGTCTGTGGCAATTTGTATGGCTTGTGCTATATCACAGCTTGTGGTGGAAAAAGCTGAGGTGAATCATAGAATCATAGAATCATATACTCGAGTCTGATACATTATGTTATTGTTATCAGAGGGTACATTTTTGATACTTTTATGCATGTTAGAACGAAAAGGATGGCTCTTGCTCAGTACCATTTAGACTGCCACAGCACTTACATTTTCTAGTCTACTTACCTGCATAAAACCAGCCATACAAATTTATCTGATGTTATTTGCATCAGACCCCAAATTACATAATGTTACTTGCTTCAGACCTAAAAATGCTGAATGAACTGGAAGTTAGGTTGGAGA
Source organism: Fregata magnificens (assembly GCA_013389945.1). NCBI lineage: Eukaryota > Metazoa > Chordata > Aves > Suliformes > Fregatidae > Fregata > Fregata magnificens. Next base: position 56,797 of record WAAD01039691.1, read on the forward strand.
AAGATACAGGATCCCACTCCCTTCCTAAGCCCTCTTTGTGAGTGACTAGTTACAGGTTCATGGGAAGGAAGCAGCCATAGGCAAACATAGTCATATTTTGGGTTCTAGTGTGTTTCTGCTTATATTAAAATACACGTATCACTTGGTTGCTCCAAAGTTAACGAGGTTATCCCATTCAAACTGAGTAATTTACCCTGATTTACCAAGCCACAAATCTCAGTATCATCTGTAAATTTTATATATACATCTTATGCCCTTTTCTTAATATATTTTCTTCCAGAAAGTTGATTGAATTGCATGGGCCACAGCGCTGCAGAATCAACCTGCAGTCGACAGTCCTTCATACTTCCATACATATAAATGAACAAGCAAAATTTAATCTGTGGAAGAATACATCCTCTCACCTTTTGACTGCACATAGTAACAGGTTCTTACTGAAAACATTGTGCAACTATTAAGTCTGAAGTCACCTTGCTGATGGCCAGCTACACTACATTAATGCAGTTGCTTTTATCAGTTGAATTTGTTATCTCTTCAAAAAAACTGAACTCAAATATTTTCAGGAAAATTTACTTCCACCAAGCCAGGATGATTGCTAGCAACTCCTGTTCTGTCTTTTGACTCCATGTGCACAAGGTTCAGTTTAGGCCTCAGTGACTCTTTCTTAGGGCAATGTGGGACTAGATACATCATCCTCGTGGCCACCGTAGCTTCCGGAATCTCTCAGATGTCTCCCCACTGTGCACCTGGATAGCACTCTGCCTTGTGTATATATATGCTGGACAACCAGCATGAAGGGCATATGGTAGGTTCTCGTGCACACTGTAGTACATTCATGGCTTTAATTCTGCACCTTCTCAGTAAACTCACTGTAATAACTTCAGGACAAGAGAGGGTGTGAAGGGGAATGCAGCGGGCAGTGGGTTAGTCCTGAAACCGCTGTGTGGGGGCTGTGAAAATTTGGGTGTCACTGCTTCACGTTCCCATTTGTTGAGTACCATTTCAGCAATTGTCATATTTTGTCCAGGATGAGCACCCAACTGATTAGCTAATATTGGCTGGTTTCATATTTTTAAGCTGCTGTTACTCTTTTCAGACCCTGGTATAACCCTTTCATCCTCTCTGTTTTCCTTAAAGCAATTGGCAATAGATACTGCAATGATACCAAGAGTTTATAGGTTTTAATTTTCTTATTTATGTTCACTGTTATTCATATTTACGCTGATTGCTTATTTTACTTTTTTAATTCTCTCTTTCCTTATATATTGTACTTTGGTTTATAACTTACAGAGTTGTTTTTTGGTCATGAGACATAGTGTTCTTAAAAAAAATTCATTTTCTGTTTAACAGTTTGTAAACACCTCTTTTGTTTAAATGTCTAGATATTATGTACTGATGCTAATACTGGATGATTATATTTTGGGGTAAAACTGAACCATATGTACATTACTTTTCATACAGGAGATACCATATTAATGGTTACTTTAGTCTTATTCATTGCCCTTCTGCATAAAGTAATTGCAGAAAACTTTTCTGAAGTCTACCAAGAAAGAAATAACATGCCAATATTTGCTAGTACATGCAGTTTCTACTGTAGGCTGCTGAGCACAGAAAGTGTATTTAATGTGTGATGGAATGTCATTTGATTCTGCATTTCTGAGGTTTTTCAAGCTGCAAGTTGAGTCTTTTGTCCTTTCTGACTGTTGGCATGAAGAAGATACATACATACACCTTCCTGAGTTTTTTTCATAAAACATGTCAGAACAAGGGTTGATCAGTATAAAGTTGCCCAGCCAATTTCAGCACATCTTGGACAAAACATTTTCCAGGCAGTGCAGTGAAGTAATGTTTAGGACTGCTATTGTTTGTTACTCTACACATGTGGATATACAGAAGTTTGTTTGCATTTGTGCACATTTGTGGTTAGCACTAGGTATCTGTTCCTCTGCTATTACAGGATGCTTTGACACAATATTTTTCATAACCTGGATGAGTCAGTGCTGTATTAATCAGAGCCAAAAAGCGTATCCTTTCCTTGAAAGGTACCCTTATCTATTTTTTTTTTTCTGTGGTTTTCATTTAATTGCATGGGTTTTCCTCATATCTTTTTCTAGTCTTGAGAAGTGTCTTTCCACCAAAGATATATTTTTTATGCCTTGAACTTACAATACATTCAAAACAGTAACTAAATTAATGTTAGTTCTTATCATTTCAGTTGATTCATTTGTTCAACAAACACCAATTTAACTGCTCTCAGTATATTTCAAGAAAATATGTCTATAATAGTCAAACACAATTGTTTTTAAATAACCTGACATTTTAAAACCATGCATGCTTCTAGTTTTACAAAGAAATTACAAAAACATTACAAATACTACGAGAAAATACTTTCTATAGTTTTGCACTACTTTGTTCACTCCTAAACATTCTGTGGACTGTTTTCAGCAATAATTACTGAGGCTGTCTGTTCTTTTTCCACTGAAATCACATAGAGCTCTAATTCTAGGAACTGCATTTAACTGTGTTAGATTAGTATTAAGACCAAGCAGTGCATGACTAGCATTCTGAAAGACATTAATAGTGGCTCTAGTATAATACACACATCAAGTGACATCCAAACATGCAGTCGTTCACAAACTACATGTTTATGATTTGGCTATTGTGTTCAGACTATAGCTGCAAGTCCCATCAGAACAAGGTAAGATTTGTAGAGAGTGAGATATCCTCTTTCATTCAGCTAATTTATCAACCAGAGGATGTTATCTTGCTCTACAACTCATTTACTGCATTTGCCACAAGTTCTGCTGAACTCAATTACAATTACACCTGCAAATCAGGGGACAGACTGTTCCCATAGTATTTATGAATCACAATGGAAAGAAATGCGCAGTGTTCACTACCATTGCCAACTCTTATACCTAGACCAGAGCTGAAGCCTTGTCACCAAGAAATGCAGCTGCTGAGACAATAAAAAGGATGATGCGTGAGACTGCAGGGCATTGCAGTACTTTGCAGTCTGTAAGTAATTAAAAAGGATGTTGAACAACATCCACAAGAGATAAATATCTTAAAAACAGAAGATTCAGAAAATTTTCAGCCAAGAATTCCATAAGAATTAGCTGAAATGCCCTGCTGGCTGATACTCATCTCCAGTACAGCTTGCAATAGCAGAAAGATTTCAGATGCCTAGAGAGCATTAATTTTGTGAAAGCTCTCAATAGAAGGGCAAGCAGACAACCTGTGTAACTAAAGACCAGCGATCCTGGTATTAATCCAGGATAGATTAATGAAAAAGTCATGTAAGATTTACATCACAAAGAATTAAAGGATAAGAATATTAATACTACCACCAGTCATCAGAGTATATTGGAAAGTACATCTTGTCAAAAAAATGATTTGATTCTTTGAAGATAATGGCTCACAGACAGGTTTCAAAAAGTTGGGAATCACCTACAGCAGAAGATGTTTCTAGTGGGGTCCGTATTTAGCCGATGCTAGTCAATATTATAATCAAATCTATAGCTGTCACTGATCCAAGCGGAACGGCAAATGAAACAGAGAGGAGGGCAGCCTGGATAGATACTCTGCCAAACTCTAAACAGTTATGCAGCTATCCGCTACCAATACATGCTGGGGGATGAAGGGATTGAGAACAGCCCTGCGGAGAAGGACTTGAGGGTACTGGTGGATGAAAAGCTGCACATGAGCCGGCAATGTGCGCTCACAGCCCAGAAAGCCAACCATATCCTGGGCTGCATCAAAAGAAGCATAGCCAGCAGGTTGAGGGAGGTGATTCTGCCCCTCTACTCCACTCTCATGAGACCCCACCCGGAGTCCTGCGTCCAGCTCTGGAGTCCTCAGCACAGGAAAGACATGGACCTGTTGGAGCGGGTCCAGAGGAGGGCCACAAAAATGATCAGAGGGATGGAACACCCTTCCTATGAATAAAGGCTGAGGGAGTTGGGGTTTTTCAGCCTGCAGAAGAGAAGGCTCTGAGGAGACCTTATTGCAGCCTTTCAGTACTTAAAGGGGGCTTATAAGAAAGATGGGGACAAACTTTTTAGCAGGGCCTGTTGCAATAGGACAAGACGTAATGGTTTTAGACTAAAAGAGGATGGATTTAGACGAGATATAAGGAAGACATTTTTTACAATGAGGGTGGTGAAACACTGGAACAGGTTGTCCAGAGAGGTGGTAGATGCTCCATCCCTGGAAACATTCAAGGTCAGGTTGGATGGGGCTCTGAGCAACCTGATCTAGTTGAAGATGTCCCTGCTCATTGCAGGGGGTTGGACTAGATGAGCTTTAAAGTTCCCTTCCCTCTCATCCAATTCTATGATTGTATGATTCTATGAAAGTCATACATCTAGGAAAAAAGAATGTTGACCATAGCCACCAGCTAAGGAATTGCATCCAGGGGCAAAATAAAGTAATAATTAAGGGTATCTAAGTACACAGGTGTGTGAAGGTAGGCTTCCATTATGGTGACCCAGCAAAAGACGCATCTATGATCTTCAGATACACAAAGAGCAATAAATAGGGCAAAGCCAAGGTGATTTTTAGCTACCCCTTATAGCATTTGTGAGACTAATACTGCAATGCTTCGTCCAGCTTTGGTGTTCTTATTTCAAGAAAGCTGTTGAAGGTGCACAGAAAGTGTCACCCCAATTATTTGAGAGCTCGACGAAAATGCCTTGCATAGACAGAAAAAGGAATCTGCTCAGCTTTTAAAAAACAATAGTGAGAGATGGTTTGCTTACAACATATAAAATATCCACATGGCAAAAACCAAATGCTAAGCAGAAGGGGGTGGTGTAATGAGTAGATGGGGAAATGCTCTAGCTGTTAACTGCAAGAATGATTAATCCCTGGAGCAACGACCAATGGACATGTAGTTTCCCCACATCTTAATGACTTCACATAACGATTGAAAGCTATCCTGTAAGAGCTACATAAGTCAGATGCAACATATGCACTAATTAATAGCAAATTATTAACCCCATTAGAGAGGTAGATGCTCATATTATACAAGAGATCAGAGCAGATGACCTACTGATTCCTTCTGTCCTTCAACCCTACAATTTCATGTAAAGAGCTGAACTTCCCTGTTCCACCCCAACTTTCATGTGTTGCTGACGCATAGGTATTTTATGACTCATTGCTTCTCACAGAAAGCCCACTGCTGGAGTGACCAGGCATGAATTACTTGCAAATCCTATGCTATTGCCTTTCTCTGAGGTGCAAACCATGATGGTCCTGATTTAAAATAAGATCAAAATATGGTCATCAGGAACTTAATTAAAAATATTTTAATTGCAAATGACTTTCTGCAATGTATTTGCTCAAATAATCTGTTCTGCAGCTGTCCCTTAAGTAGTTCAGAAGGTCCAGCACAGCATTATTTTTCTTTTGTATGCAAAAGGGTTGTAATGAAGCCCATTATGTAACCTGCTGGTGAAATAAATGTAATTTTGCAGAATATATTGTAGAATTTTGTACAGGGAAAAAAGGTAGGCATGAAGAATCTCTCTTTAACTCACAGTTAGAACTAATGATGACAGACTGTCAGGAAAGAAATATGAAGGTATATAATTATTGGCTGGCATGCCTCAGGCATCACCCAGGTGTTAAGAATACATAAAGGCTGGGCATGCAAGGACTAACCTCCTCCAAAGGTCCTTTGGTATCTATCTCCCAAATATTTTAATAGTACCATTTGTTTTACAGTATTGTTGGACTAGCAACAATTGGTTATAACAGAATAGTAACAAGAAGCACACATGCATATAGTCCTTTTTTTTTCCCAGGTATTTCGAATCCACACCCAAGATAACTCAAGTTATTAACTAAATTGTACAAAAATGTAACTTCTGAACACTATGTGCTAAACCAACAAGTGTCCCTGCTAAACTGATGGTGAGTAGTTCCTAGAAGTGATTCTTTTGATTCAGTAGCACAATTCAAATGAGCAAAAGTTTACTAACATTACTGAAGGTATGCAACACTTGCTTCCCATTAGATGAAGACCCACAACAGGAATTGAAAATCAGATCCTTTAACTGTTGTTAAATTCTGACTTAATTTGATACTAATTGTTCAAACTTCTTAAAAGTTTTTGTTCTCCGAAAGGGAAGCTGAAAGTTTACACTGTAAAGTTGTTAATCAGTCACCTTATGTGAACAGCCAGTGGTGACACACTGCGGGAATCAGTTTATGGACATTCTGTAGTCTGAAAGTTAATCACCCAGATTATTCAATTTATGCTTACAAATAACAAAGCAATAGCAGAAATCTGGATCCATTTCTGAGTGATTCATAAGCATGGATGGAAAATATAATCCCAATAACTACCTGACGAGCTCTGACACACACAAACACCCACGGACTGGCATACAGTGCAAAACAGTTCTTGTGGTTGCAAAAGAGTTTCCGTTTATTCCCTGCTTTCCAAACTCAAAACTTTCAAAAACATTTCAGGCCAATAATTTCTGATGCTTTCTCTTCCGTCAATGGGTATGGGGTATTTTTGGTTCTTGGGGTGGGTTCTTTAGAAAAGTCTGAAAAAAAATACACAGTCACTTTAAAATGAAAAGAAGCTTAAACATATTTTTTGCATCGTTAAAAATAATATGTGAAAAGAAAGATGTTCCACTTCCTTTAAGGCCTGGAGCCAAAAAAATATTTAATTTTAGAATGTCAGCTTAGCAAGAAAATATTTCTCTATATGCACAGTGGGCTTTCCAGAAATATTTGTTTAAGGGCATGATCCACCTCTCATTCACTTCAGACTGATACTGACTTCAAAGGCTTTAGCTGAAGCCCTACAGGTACATTTGGACAGTGGTGAGCTTTACCACGCATAAATCTGTAGTTAAGTACACACAGAAAAGCCAAATCCCATTAATTACTCCAATATGGTCAAGGCAACTTTTCAAGTGCTTCAAGAAACTCAGGAGCCATCCAAAAGCCTCTCCTAAGTCCATCACCTTCTGCAAACAAGACCGTCCTGTGGGCTACAGGGCTAAGCTCTTGAAGATCTCACAGCCTTTATTCCTTTTCTTACATTTCTGACTAAACATAATGTTTCTTTGCTTTCTCCACACATGCTTAATTGAGTTAATTAGCTGAAGTACCTGTGTTGAACCCAAAGGGTCATTGGGGATGTAGCTAAGCTCAATAGGCACTATGCATGAGGAGGTCTAGCTTGGGCATTGACATAGCCTTAGTGTAGTTCTGCACCCAGACTAAGTGCTGTCACCTCTCAGCATGGATATACTGCTCCCAGATCTGGAAATATGACCAGATCCCTGGGCAGTGCTGTCTGAGGAAGCTCAGAACCCCACATGCAGAAGACCAGCATTTCAACACAGGATAGCTGGATCATCTCAACAGGCATCCAGAGCTGTGCATTGCATAGGGAGTGTTAGCCGTGTCAGCCTACGACTCACCAGAAGAGTGGAGGTAAGACTAGCTACTCACCTTCCTCATTCCTATATGTACCAGCTAGAGCTCTACCTCAAGTGCTCTTTTTTTCCACACACCCCCTCTTTAACTCCTGCAGAATATATGACTTGCCAGATGAAATCTGACATGTAGAAAACAACTTTGCAAGAAACAATGTCCTAAACGTTCTGCTGATAGAGAAGGATGACATTCTTCTGAATGCTACTTAACTCTTCAGATCAGATGTTTTATTGTTTCACATTTCAAAAATGGAATTAATTCTGTAAATTGATTTGCCACTTCCATTTCCAAATAATGGTCTATTTGAAAATGTAATTCCTACATATGTCACCACAAAACAGAATTTTAGGAAGAACACATTAATTTATGCAAGTCTCACATAGATCATACATCAGTTAGTTTAAAAGTACTCTCACTTTATTTTAGAGGATTGATGAGTTCTGCTTTCTGAAGGAGCCTTGTCTCATAAGAGCCAATTCTGAAGTATATAATATTTGCTGTTGTGATGATCCAATTATGAAATCTCCAACATCCTTAAATACTAGTTTTACACTTTTGTTCTTGTTTGAACCAAATTTTCTTTAATTCCTTCTGTCGTTGGCTCTATTTGTCAATCTCTATTTTTTTATTTTCTGCCAAACTTTTTCTTGAAATACAAAGAGAAGATCACATAGATTTACTTCTCTATTTTCTACTTTGTGACTACCAGAGCTTGTTTTCAGGCATGTATTTCACATGTGATGTTGATTGAGAAGCACCACACTCTTACTGTTAGTATTATTTTATCACTCTTTTTACTCTGTTTCTTTTTCTTGTTGAATTTTAATGCATACAAGTGCCTTGGAGTAGATTGGCCATTGAGTTTCATTCAACATATTAAATTTTTAGCTGCTAGTTTAAGCTAAGAATCACAGCTCTTACGTACAGCTTAACGCACCTCCTTTAACTCTCCTTCCTTCCCTTCCTCAGATCTGTTCATGCCACCCATGCCCCCTAAGGCACAAGTGTCTGTTGCAACTCTTTAATTGCTGTCACTCCCTCATCTATTACTTCACTCTCTCTCCTCTTTTCCCCCTTTGCACCCCAGATGGGGTGTGGTGCATTTCTGTAGCAAAACATCTTCAGAAATAGCACTTCTTAGCATTCCTAGAATGGGTTGCAAATCTGCAGTGCCAGACTTCATTCCCCTATAACTCACACCAATTGCCCCAGCCTTTGGCTCTCCACCCCATCACCTCAGCGGCCACAAACGTGCAACTTATCCACCACTGAAAATGTGTCCTCCAGCAGTCATCCAGGCAAGGGGAGGCAATTATGTTCTCCCAGAGCGTGAGCAGTACCAGAAGGACCTGGTCCTGCAGGTGTTCAGTGCTTCATATCTGGGGAGAGCCTCTCAGCTGGCTTTCAGTATGTCCCCCACAAATACATATGTTGTAGCCCAAGGTAGCACAAGCATGCAGTAAACTGCGGTGGTCAAATTGAGAAACTCACAGCTTTGCATGCCTGTAAGGGGTGAGACAGTCTGTGGTACACCAAATCTCTGCAGGTGCTTTCTCTGAGGGCCAGCTAAATTGAACCATTATATAGCTGCCACAGGCAAAGAAAACAAAATTGGGCAGTTAGCACAGCTCAGCTGACACGTGTTAACTTGCTAGGCTGAATGTGTAAGATCTAACATTTCCTATATCTTACAGTACACATCAGGTTTACTACACATGAAAAATTACCATGCATCATCTAAATAATCAAACTTAAAATTAAAAAAAGAATGAACCCAAAACACTTTTGGTACAAATTGCCTTTCTGTTTACATGTCCAAAACAGGACAGAGGGAAGCATCCATGGACTATGTTTAGGATCATGATCTCTGCTGTCTGTGGTGGAGAGTGGACAAACCAAGTTTTAACAAGTTTATTACACAATGAGAAAGAGACAGCAGGAATAGTGTGGTGGCAGCTGCAGCAGCTTAGCGCTGAACACTGATGGCACTTGCATAAAGTGAGGGGCATCTTCATGCTGCAGAAGCCTCTGCAGCCCAGCAGAAACATCAAGATCCCATGAGGTCTCTCCCAGAAAGGAGCACTTTTGGTCACTGTCTACAAATGCAGCATCACTACTTAGCAGTCATCTTTCTCGAGGGATGACGCATGTGAAAAATTGCTCCTGTCATTTCCCCACCATAAAAATCTTGGGAGACACCCCACTAAGTAATTTCAAACCTGAGGCCACTTCAGCAATAGCCCACTGAGATTTACAGTGCCAGATCAGTAGGGTATGGAGGAGCCAGACGCACTGCTGCCATGACAGAGTGGACCGTCACCCAAGCTAATTTACCCTGCTTCTCAGATGTTTGCTCCTGGATGTTCATCTCTTTTGTCCCTGTTTATCAGAGGTTGTTTCAAAGATGCTTCAAGAATGCTATCTGTGGCAGCCCAGTGCCAGCCCTTTAAGGATTTATGAAATAAGGATCATGATTTCAGTGCCTATTAATAACAAAATGAGCAAATAAGCGTAAGACAAAAGCTACTGATTCAAAATTATGTTCATTAATCTTTCTGCATTAATCACCCTGCTGCATGCTGCACCTTGTAAAGCTTGTATATCTCTTCGTAACTAGCCTCAGATCACTTTGTAGTAGTCCAGACTGGATGGGAAAAAGGCATAAATGACTATGTAAATGCTTTGTAATCCATTTATTCCATTTGTTAATTTGTCATCATGCTAAGTACCTGCAAAACCATGTTTGTCAAATGCCACATGAGTGCAACACATCAATCATGACAAGATGCAGGGCACACAAATATGCTTTAGGATGCTGACTTCAGCCCTCTGCTGCTTAGTCCCTGGTTGGTTTGTTTGATTATTTGTTTGTTTTGTTAATGGGTGTTGACTACAAGGTTTTGTTGGTTTTTTTTTTAATTCAGGGCATGTTTTGGATTGCTGGGAATGGTTTGGGTGGGGTTTTTGGTCATCTCTAAACATTCTGCACCTCCAAAATTTCAGAAAAATAAATCATACACACATACAAAAACGATCACATGGATTAAAAGAAAAATATGGGGGTTTTCCAGTTGTGTGCAATCATTTCAGTACAACACCACAATTAAAATGCTCTATGGAAAGTACGTTTTCCAAAATTTCTTTGCTATTAATGGAGTTTATGGTTTTAATATGGAATAGAAAGAACCTGTAAATAATCTTCTTACTATTGCAAGGAATGCAATTTTATTACTAATTTTCCAAGATTTTAATTAATTAGGTAGTTTAAATTTCTTCATTTATTCATTACAGTTTCATACTTTCCCTTACAGTTTTAGATGAGAGGTATTTGAAGCCTTAGGGAAACAAGTTGCAACACAGTCCTACTCAAACCACACAGACCAAGTTTCCTGAAGATACACATTTCATTGTCTAGTCCCTACTTATGTTCATAATTACCACTAGAATAAACAGGAGTTAAATAAAGCTACTGAGGATTTCAGTCTTTGTCCGTTATAAAAAAGGGGATGAAACTGTCCAGACCTAAGTTGTGGCTGTTGCTATTCTTTTCCTTCCTAATCCTTCCTGCTCATCTTACATTTCTGAAGTTAGCAGGCTTTTAATGACTATGAAATGTGCTTTTCCCTCTTGTACCTCCTTCTAGAGAAGAAAGACTCAGATTAGTCTTGCTATGGATTCATCAGTGCATTTAATAACAGTTAATTTATGCACTGCCATCTAATACTGACATTGCGAGGGGGGGGGGGGGGGCATTAAGATCCTGAAACACAGATGAAAAATGCCCAGCTAAGCTTCACAAACGAACGCTCTGGGCAGTGCAGGAGCCACTACACTGAGCTGTGATACTGCAGTGGGCTTACAGGAGGAGCCATCTACCAAGTCCAGTTAGTCTGACCAACCAGCCTAGTTAACCAGCTATCTGCCTTTGCATGGACACGTGTGCAATTGCAGAATGGCTGGATCTCACAACTTCTGTTTAAATTTAGAGTGTTCAGTAATAATAATATAAAACCTAATGTGAGCCAAAGTACCTGTTAACTGAGTATTCAAGGAAAACTGGGGTAACGTGGTGGTACTTAATGTTGTTCTGTCCTATCATCAAGCATCTTATAAATGTTCAGAGAGGGAAGTTCCTTCTAGCTCTGCCCAGCTTTTCTTGCCCACTGCAGGTTGTGTACCTGTACTTTTGGTTCCTTTGGGTTTTCTTTTAGGGATTATGACCCTGATTCCAGGCTGTTCTTTGGACTCTGGAAAGTTACAATTTGGAGAGTTGCAAAGAGGTGCATAGGGAACTTCAGAGGTATTGTGAAAACCCTTGAAAATATGGTTTGCAAATTCAAATTAAGGTGGTTGTGGGACGTGTCACATGGCATCTCTACAGAAGAGATGCATCAACTCAAATTGCAGACAGAAGCCTTGGGGAAGCAATTCTTCTCCTAAATTATTAAGGACCGAAACATTTTTTTGCAGAAGCCTCACAGCAAATGCTAAGCTTGCCAAGAGCACTAGCCAACGGCTTGTTTTGAGTAGACAGAAGTCATGGCAAGAATTTGCAAGTCTTGCCAAAACCCTCGTAACTGTAAAGGCTGATAATCAGATATACCCACAGGTGAGAAAGCATTCTCACAGTGGCTTGTAAGAATCTTTCTCTGTTCAATTTGCTCGTGATACACAATAGCTAGATTTTTACAGTTAGACAGGGTTTTTCCCAGCTTGTAACTAGTACTCTTAATTTCTGTATGGATCCCTCTCCTATTCAGATCTGTGTGAACAGCCTCTTTTGAACAACATTCGGACAGTTTAGCTTATGCTGAAAATGCTTCTTAGGAAATGGCTGGTTACTGCCTGGTTCACCAACCTTCAACACCAGGTATAATGAATCATAAAATATTAACCTTAAGTCTTTAACAACATAAATAAGAATCTTGTTTAAACAAGAACAAACAATCTTTGAACAGGGTTATGCTACTGTGAATTAAATTGCCATTACTTTGATAGTGCCAGGCTTCCAGCCTGGATGCTTTCTTGCTAGTTCTTGAACTTTCAGAAATAATAATCACAGCAAAAGAGCATAAGAGCATAATTTTGTTTTCATTTTCATGACACAAGTGCAGACATTAGCCACATATATAGATTTCAAGTTTACTTCAGGACCTATTCACTAACACTAAATAATTGCATGCTTTTAACTAATTGCTCTATTTATTTAACTAATAACTTGAAATTATTTTAATATTACTCTAATTTTGAGAAGTATTACCCCAAAATACCAATAGCAAGTGGAGGAAGTCTTTTAGCCAGCAAAATACATAACAAAGGGAAATGAATTACATTTAAAAGGCATCAGACCTTTAACACCTCTGCTAAGCATCAAATCCAGAGAAATAATAAATAATGCACTATAGCTCATGTTAATTCTAACATTATTCATTCATGAATGAACAGGAATAGGTAGCTAACTCAATAATGGCACTTTTCTAGTATATCCATGGTAATGTAAAAACTATGTGAGCGTTTTGGGTTGGTTTTTTTCCCATAAAATGCAGGTATCATAAAACACTGTGCAGGGACCTGGCAGGATTGCGGACACCTAAAATAGTGTGGGTTTTTTGAGTGAAAGCATGTCAGGAAAAAAAAAGACTGTGTTTTCCACAAAGTTTGAGTTCACACAAGAGGCTGTGGCAGTATCTTTATATTAGCTCACATTCAAACCAGCACAGTTTCAAGCAATATGGACATGACATAAGATGTTTTTAATCACTTAATAAAGGGGATGCAGGTGTCATAGTTTTTAAATGGATAGGTTACCTTTGCTTTTGCATTAGCAGAATTGTTATCTGCTCTCAGAAGGGTTTATATGTAATGCTAAAATTATAAAATCCCCAGGACTCTTAAATGTTTAGCCACTTGGCTACCTCTTCAAAGTAAGCAGCATTTACATGAAACTGAAAGATCTATTTACCAAGTGGCTCATGCGTTATGTTGTACAATGAAATTAAAACATGGGGTTTGGAGCATTTAAAAATAATTTTTCTATTTCTTTTCACTGTAATTGTTTTTTTTTTTACAATATGTACATTTTTTATTAAACTAATGATAACCTTATAAGGTTAGAAGTCCTTATTTTATCCTCTAGTTATTACACCATAATTCTTTGAATAAGCGTAAAACTTCCTTTCTTAGTAACATGTTTCCCATGACCAAACAGCTGCTATAAATGGCAGAAGGAACATGCATACACATGAACATACAAAACCACCACACATGTCACATTACACTATCATTCTATTTTCTTTTTTAGGTCCTAGACCTGAATTTCTTGCATATTCCAAACTATCATTACATTTCTAGGGGGTTTTAAGTGCTCAGAATATGTATTTGACATCTGTGTAAAATATAAATAAAAATGAACAGTATAAAGAAAAATCTTTGTGGTCTAAACACTTCCACGGCTTAACTCAATTTCATTTGAAGGACTTAATTAATAGGCTTTCCATTAAGTGACATGCAAAACAGATACTCATTCTTTTCCAGTGTGAGACTTGCATACACAATGTCTGCATGTCCAAGATCAGAAAGCAAATCTTGACCTGTAGCTACTCTAAATTCCAGTTCAAGACACTCTAAATTATTTTATATACCCATGCTAGTGTTACACAAACGACAAATAACAAAAATGTGCATTTAGCAAAACTAAGGTGATTATTTCTTTGAGCAAGACTGAATTCACACTTTTGTTGTAGAAAATGCTATTATTGCAAAATGTCATACTAGGCGCGGAAAAGTAAGCCCATTTTATGGTAACTCAGTTTGTATCTGAAATTCATTATTGTAGTTTTCAAATACTATAGGAGGCTCTATCATTTCTAAAGGAACTGTTTGAGTTAATGCCCTAAAAGTTGTGGAGTATCTTATTCAGGTAGAAAGATCAGTCAGATTTTATAGGAAATGGCATTACAGTTCCTGGAGAAGTAGGAATTCAACTTAAGCATATCATAAATCTGATTTTTAATATAAAAATCATTTTCTGTAGCTGTAATATAACTGTGCAAAAATGAGCAATATAAAACTTTATTCAGACAAGAAAAATTTTATATTTTATGTTCCAGCGCAGTAAACTGCAGGCCCTCAAATATCTTTTTTGATTCCAAAAAGGATGTGTTTAGTTTTTATTTTTTCACTCAGCCTGAATGCAGTAAGGCTACATGCTCTGTCTGCAGAGAGGGAGAATGGGGTTTTAGTGTGACAGATGAGTCTGGTGAATACTTTTGTGAAATAATAAAAATAAATATGTCAGCTTGTCATTAAAAGAAATAGGTTGTCATTCTTTGTTTATTAGTCCTGCCTGCAACCCACGGTTACCTACTGTGTATAAATAGGTTTGCTAGATAACTTGATTTCCTGTTTCTTTGGGAAAAAAAAAAAAAAAATTGGAACAATTGGTTCATTTATAACACTAGTTAGGTTAAAAATTTGGTTTTGTATCATTTCCTTTAAAATCTGTACATTATATATAATAGAGGAGAGGTTATTCTAATTCTGGTTTATCCTAATATTGTCTATGAGAAAAGTAACAACAGTGCATGGTAATTGCTGAAGTGTCAAATGAACTTCATAACAGAACCAGAAAGAGCCTAAATGAGTGTATATATATATATATATATGTATATATATGAAAACAAATACATTAACAAAACCAGAGAAGGGTCAGTGGTCACAAGAGCCACAGAATTGCTGGATAGACTGTAGGCTTCTCCTGAAGCCTAATACAAATGTTTCTATTAAAACATACACCTTACAGTGACACTGGTCCCTTTGTTCCTAAATACAGCCTTGTGTAAAGATGGAGCGCTGTAATTAAAGGAAATAACCAAAGTAAATTACTATTTACAGCAAATTGAAGTAATACAGTGCTTATTTTTCAAAATGTGCCTGGCTCAGGCGACTTCATTTAATCATGTTTTCAAATATTTGTCACAGACATCTATAGGTTTGGTCTGCTAGTAAGAGAGATGTTTTGAGAGCTCGCTCCCTGCCTTTGCTCATGGCAACCAGGGAAACTTAATAAACTTAGGACATCCATTCAAATTATCACTTTCTCCTATACATGGCCAAGCAGCCAAGATACCTCACCTGATTTCCAGAGCCAAGACAAAAGGAGGAAAGACAACAAGTCCCCCATAATGAAAGCACTGAAAGGTGTTTATTTTTGGATACTGTGTCCCAATCCTGGGACTCTCTCCCTGATGAGATCGCTGTGTGAAAAGGCACAGTGCAGCTTTCAGGCTGCATCCGTACCTTCTGGTGTGCAAGAAGAAGGTAGATTTTGATGCCTCAGTGACCAGATCTCCTTCCAAGTAGTTTGCTAAATTCCCACTGGCTAGGAACAGCAAAGCTGGAAGGGCACTAGATGGAAACCAGGGGCCATGATAATTGTACATAGGCCTGCTGAGATTTTCCTAACTGCTTCCAGTAAAAGAAAAGAGTCCCCTAGTAACAGTGGTAAGTCCCACAAGAAGGAACAGTACACTATGTTCACTCATATATGAATAACACTTATTTTCTCACATGAAGTTATAGATCCAGGTGCCCTAATGGAAAGAGGGCTTAAACAAATACATCACTGGGTAAAAAACTTGCCATTTTTCCCTCAGATAGGACTTAACTTGCAGTCCTCTGTTGTCTCTAACATAAGGGGTGTTTTGTAAGCAGTTAGAACCAGGAAGATTATTTTTTACTTGGTATCATAACCAATACAAACAGGATTATGTGAATTCCATCTTTCTTGTTTACACAATCTGAAAAAAAGGGAAATCAACTTAAAGGGCAATGTGATTGACCATTAAAGGTAGGAGATTACATTGCTATGACAGGACATTGTAAGAGGAAAACCTGAGGGACAGATTCTGATCTCACTTGCACCTTTCTATGCTTGTTTAATTATTCTAAGCTCAGTTATAATACTAAATATAAGGTGATTAATCCCAACAGTTGTAAAAAGGTTAAAGCTTTCTGCTGTTTTTTACAGTTTTCATTTTTAAAGGCTATGTAATATTCTACTACTAAAAAGATAAAATCCCATTGACCACTACCTGACTTTGTACACATTTACACTGCAGGGGGGAATAATCTGAAAGCCCAGGAGCACAGAAGTAAAAAGCTACCGGAGGTGAAAAGCTGTGCAGACTCAGCTGTGGGGATTCAAGGTACAGCACTGGTTAACCAGGAAATGCCACAAGTATGAATCGTCTCTGTGCTCATGGAGTGCCAGATTTTGAGACCACTGAGCGTTAGACAAAGCAGAACTGCAGCTATTAAGTTAGTCTGTGCTTACTTAGAGTGTTGCTCTAAGATGAAGGCTAAAAAAAGCATCTTCAGAATGCCTTGTGAGTTCTCAGACAATTGAGCTTACTGTCACACAAGCAGTGGGAAAAAAAATCTGGAGAAGACAGAAAATGCACTATTCTGTGTTTTATCAGAATAGTTCGAATGCCCCTGTCTCAGTGGAATAAAACAAAAACAGTGATGATATATTTTCTGAGGCAGGAAACCTCCACCTGGATCAGACCAAAGAATCATTTAGTCCAGCATCACGTTCCTGACAGTATCTGCCTGAGAAAGGCCATGTGAACAGTGTACAAGGGTAGGAACGTAAAGAGCAACAGCATTAAGTCAGACTGCAGGTCCCACCAATAATTCCGTGTCTGGCCTCTAACAATGGTCACTTATTGTCAAGCATGCAGTGAGACTTCCCCTGAACACCCTCTGAGCAGCAGGTGATGCCTACTTTGAGCCAGAAGCATCTTTGCATTCCACAGCTGTCAGTCTGGTGGGGTTTTCGTTACCCTGAATTTGGCCAGTCACTTTCTGAAGCCACCTAAAATGATCCTTTCTTCTCTTACACCCTCCCAGCTTCCAGTACCCTTGAGTTTTTTAAACGATTATTTTTAATCTGCATTTTTGCATGCAATAGCCCTCAATGGCTTTATCTATCATATATTCTGCTTGTCTCCCACTGCTAAAAGTCTACTCCATAGATGCTAGTTTCTCTTCTCTCTCAAGCTATACAAATTGTTGTCCTAAAATGTGTTAGTCCTCCCTACAAGTTCTGCTTCTGGTTTGAAAGAGGGTGAGCAAAATGAAAAGTTCAGAGTGAAACTCGCCCTAGGATCTGAAATTTTGCTTATCCTTGGCTGTGGAAGAACCTGCAGCCCTGCACAGCTAGAAGTAAACAAGTGTTAATTCACAACGGGAGAGAAAGGTGCCACTAAGCCCAGCTGAATCACGGGGTGACTGTGGAGTAGAGCAGTGGTCACACCATGGGCGTAAGTGTAGGGAGATTACCCCACTGAGGGTTTAAATCTGTTGAGTAGGAGCATGTATCTTTAAAGTAATATAGAAATTGGACATTGGAGGTATTATCAGAGTTAGATGGATGACTGCAGAGCTGCTATCTCGACCCTGAAAAGCACCAGGTCAAGAGTGGTGTTGGTTAGTGAGTGGGTGGAAAGGGAGGGCCGAGCAGCTGGAAGAGCTCAGGAGTAAAAGGTGGTGTTCACTGCACACAGAATGAATGTGATACCTGAAACTTTATCCAGTTCTGCTTCCTCCCCAGACATGAAACAGCTTATTTTGACTGCTCTTATCTACCTACACTCCTTGGAGGGAAGGGTCAATTTAAAAACTAGGAAAAACGATTTTCTAATGTTTTCCCTGTCTGTAGGCTACTTGGAAGAAATTAGAGATGTTAATCAAAATTCCAGCTAAAAAAAGATTTTGGCTAACATTTATTTCAGAACAATGTTGCTGGCACAGGGGGAAGCCATCACATATAAGGCCTCCAGGATCCAAGATTGCTAATTACTGGCACAGTTCGCCACTCATTGCATCCTTTAGCATTCTCCTCTCTCAGTCACTTAAAATACTGTATATGAAATACAATACTAGAGGAGGGGAAAGAGAAATCTGTAAAGTCTAATTATTTTAGGCATATTTGATTTTGACTTTACTTCCTCTTCCTGACCTTCCTTTGATCTGGATCCTCTGCTCCTGGATAACTTCACTTTCTATATCTATGCCTTTCTTTTATTATTCAAAGGCATGTGAACCATGAAAGCAACTTGAAAAAAAAATCTCCTTTGGCTACTAAAACAAAATCAAATTATTTTCACTGATCATAAAGAAATTTTTACTGCTCAGTTACAAAGCCAGTGAAAAGTTAATTTTAAACTTATGAGATATTGATCATTAAAGTAGCA
This sequence comes from Fregata magnificens, assembly GCA_013389945.1. Taxonomy (NCBI): domain Eukaryota; kingdom Metazoa; phylum Chordata; class Aves; order Suliformes; family Fregatidae; genus Fregata; species Fregata magnificens. The sequence continues at coordinate 75,519 of WAAD01039691.1, forward strand.
TATTCAGGTTTGTGTAATAAGAGCCAGTAGCAGTAATCAGTCTTTAAAATAACTTATTCAGAAGCCTTTTTCATTCAAAATATTTTTATCTCTGTTTAAGAACTGTGGAATGATTATAACTGATAAGTCTGCATTTCATACAAAGCATTAAGCGATTGGAAAGTGGATGAAAAAAATTTCCTGTTCAGGGGAACTCAGTGCATGGAAGTAACAGTTTGGAAAAACCTTTTGGAATATTCCTAAAAACATCTTAAATTGCCCTGTGATAAACAGCAATATCTGCTCTTCAGCTTTTGTTACTTTCTGAGGAAAAGGAAAAACAAGATTTTTTTGCGACTCAAAAGCCATTCAGACTGAAAGTATATTTTGGTATTCAGTACTGGAAGCATGTAGTCAGTACTGTAAACCAGGGTTTGAAATGTTCTGATCTAAACAAAACACAACATTAATGTCACATTTTACTTTTCTACAAAGGCAGAAGACTGCTGAGGGACAAGGACTACAGCAATGAGCCTCTATGAGAAAAATCAGTGGAAAAGGAGGAGTAGCAAGAATTGACTGTTAGCAAATAGGTTTCTAGTAAGAAGTCGGCTCCAGCTGGACATCTCTCTGATAAGAGAGATGGTTGAAAGGCAGTGAAAGCCAGGTGGGGGCAAAAGAGAGGTGTAACTGTACTGATGACAGGACAAAAAGGGAAACTGGTAACTACGGGATGGGCCAGGAGATGGTAATGAGCAGAGGTGGGCAGCTGGGTAGATGGGTGGTGAGAAATGAAATAAAAAAATAGTGAGTGCATGTGGGGAAAGGCAAAAAGAAAATTAATAAACTGCATTAAAAAAATTCTGACAGTTCAAAGGCCTGAGGAATGGCAGTCAAACTTGTAGGTACAAGATGTGTTTGATCGGGGAGAGGAACGACCAGTCCAGTGTTGAGCAGCGGTGGAACAGAGGAAGGCAGCACAGAGCATTGCGTGCCCCTGCCTGCCTCTGCCGCCTGCCAGCCCCTGCACCAGGAGGGGACTTGGCGTTACCCAGCAATGGGTGAGCCAGTAAGAGTGGGCAGGCGATGGAGCGGGTGGGAAGTGACTCCATGCTGCACCCAGCTGTGGGGTGAAGTGTGCTCCACCAGTCCTTCCAGGGGGAGGTTTCTTTCTGAAAAAAAGCCAAGGAGCACGTTGAGGTGCTTGTTGTGCAACGGTGCCTGGCATTTTGTTTAAGGCTTGAACCTTAGCTGTGACTGAGCCTGGAAGGAGGAAAATGAAAGCAAGACAAGAACATGAATTATTAATGTTTCTACATTATTGTGCTTAGAAAGCAATAGCCAGGGAGCTGGATGGAAGGGAAAGGCCTTGCAATGGGGAAGCTGGGGGGCTAGAGGCATCCCTCAGAAAAGGTGAGGTGTGGAGGTGGCATTATATTATTACTCTGACAACTCTGAAAAAAAGCAATAATCACCAATCCTGATCAGGAGTGTAAATGTAGAAATCAAGCATTATGGAACTGAAGGCTACAAATTAAATTAAGATAGCATCAGAAGCAAGACAGAGACTTCTTCTGTCTGGAACATTTTGATCTGTGACAGCCCATACCAGCGAAGAGTTGGTCTGGCCAACTGGAGTTTTTCTATTTGTGATTTTATTTTTCTATGTGTGCACTTAATCATAGCTTAAATGCCCAACTATTTTCGCTACCTTATTACACCTGAGTGTAGGCAGTGATTTTGAACACTGTTCAGAAGCGTTTGCAATTCTGTGTACCTCCTTACATGCCTATCTATCATCTACTGTACTAAGATACTCTTACTGAATAGCATGCTATTTCAACCAGCCTAAGACTTGCAGACCATGAGTGGGAACCGGGTGGCCATCATATACAAACAAGGATTCTTGAAAAAGCAAGACATTTGACAAGCCTGCTTGCCTGCCTGCCTGTTATTTGGCGTACTAAACATAGGCTGTGGAGAGGAAATGTGCCCTCCTGTTTCTCCAGAGAATTTCTGTGGCAGTAGCTTCCTCTGCATCACCACATAGCAACTTTTTTCACATAAGGGGGGAAAAAAAAAAAAAAGGAATGCAATTTATAATATATGTTTTTCACAATAACTAGCAATACGATCAATAACTAGCAATAGAAATGTTACGCTAGTGGCAAGTAACATTTTATGGTCTCAGCTCCATCAGCTGACATTACTAAGAAATACATGCCATGGTTTCCTTCACAAGACAAACAATATTGCAGCTACAGATTCTCTGTGTTTCTTACAGGCTTGTTGTAATCTTTGTTTTCTTTCACATTTTATTTCCTAGGTTATAAACATATGCTTTGACCCATCCTGCGGCACATCTACAAAACATTTTAATTTATATTTCTGCTGAATCACCCCAGTCCAAACTTGTTAATGAAGCTTTGGGAGTGCCTTAAGGAGGAGATATTTAAACCCATCTATAAGAAAGATTCTGTAAATCTAAATCCTTTCTGGCCATTAGGGGCTAGCATTAAGACTCTCAAGTAAGAGCTTTTAGCTCTCTCAGGGTTAAAATCAAAGCTCTGTTGACTCAACCACGTTATGGCTGATACCAGGTATTCCTGCACAAAATGGATTGGCCTCAGGCAATCAGTGCCCAGACAATGTAGAATCTTGTATAGATGAGCCCACAACTGGTACAGGAAATAAACAAGGGGGCATGTGATCCCCAGACAGGTTGTGTAATGGGTTTCCTTTAAAACATTCTGCCTGTGGTCTCCATATCAGTTCAAATACTGTTTATAGAGGCAAAGGTCTGCAAGGTACCTCAAGAGGTCATCTTGTCCAGCCTCATTCCCTAAAGAAAATCTACTACATTTATGTTATTCTTGACAGATATTGCCTAGGCTTTGGCACTTTCATCACTGGAGGTCTTTACATGCAACCTCTTCAACCAATTTATTCCTCTGTCTTTACTACAAGGAAACAGCTCTTAACATCTGCCCTATATATTCCTTTCTGAATTGTAAACCCATTACTTCCTGAACCACCCACCACAAATTAAAAAAAAAAAAAAAAATATCAGTGATTCCTTTGTCTTGGCAGAAGCCTTTTGTATATTTGAAACCTGTTCCCCTTTCCCCCACCCCCAGTCTTCTCTTCTTATGAGACACTATCTCTCCAAACTCCTAGGCTGGTACCTGCTGTAGACCGTGCTTTTGGTCTTCATCCCTAGTTATCCATATTGTGGGTCTGGCTGAAACACCAAGGACCTCTGTCAGTTTGCATGCCTGGTTTTCTTTCCCAGGAGTTGAGGCATCTAGGGGTTGACAAAAGGAGGAAGGGGAATGATATGAGCTGCCTGCAGGGCCCACAAATGGCCGAGGTCTGCAGCCAGACCCTGGGAGGGAGGAAGGACTTTCCGACTCCCACCATGTCCAGCTCCGAGCTGCAGGAGCACACTCCAAAGACACCACGGCACAAACTGCTATGGCAAGGTCTGAATTCTATGAGATAGATGCTACTTCTAGACACTATTCAGTGAAAATAGTGAAGTTTTGGTCTCTCACAGTAGTACTCATGAGATAAAAGTGTTTCCTTCATCCAGCTCAGTGTCACAATCACTTTGACTACACACAAACCATTCTGACTTACCTGCCTGGTTCAAAACAAAAGTCTACAACAAACTATTAGCTTGTTTTCCTGGGTTGGTTTTCTTTCATTCCCATTACCTGAATTCAACTGACATAAGGAGGACAGCAGGGCTCCCAGGTTGGGAAAGGAACCTGCTCCTTGCATTGCTAGCAGGATCTTGGATTGGCTCCAGGGACAAACCGTAACATCCCACAGGCTCTTCCCCTGTTCGGTGTGAAGATCACAGGTGCCAGATTTGGTATGTCCTAACACACAAGTCTACATATCAAATGCCCCTTCTCAAGTCAGGAATTTGGTGCTGGGTGTCCCAGCCCAGAGCCTCGACAGACAGGAGTCCTTTAGTTAGTCTGAACCTGGAGTTACAATAACATTTATGTTTTTCAGCACAGCTGATTTCAAATTAATGGAAACTACGCTCCCAAATCGCTTTCTGAATCTTATTCCACCTGTCCACTTAATCTCCTGTCCATTCTGCCCTGAGAACTTTTTTAGTACATGTTTGTAGGAGGAGCACCACCTACTTGGACAGCAGCTATTTGCTGACTTACAAGGAGGGAAGCCCAGATTTGGTATGCACACAAAACTTTTAATTTTATCTGATTAGCTGGTGGAACAAACACCAAGTCCATACGAACAGATTCAAGGAACCAGCACCTAAGCAACAAGTGATTGTTGAGATCACTTGAGATGTAGGCATCTTTTAATGCTGTGAGAGGAACATATGAAAATATTTCCCAGGAGGATAAGCATGATGGAAAATGGATGGACTGAAAGGAAATCGGAGTTCTGTCATCTTTTCCATGGTGCTTTTGATTTTGAACCAAAAATGTAAGCAAGAGTATACAGATTCAAAAGCCACGGTAGGAGACAAAGGGCAGAAATTCTTGTCAGTGTTTATTGTTGACTATGTTACTGTAACACAGTTTTTTCAATGCCATGTGAACTGATAGAAATTAGATCTAGATAGATCTAAATCTAGACTATAGATAGATCTATTTAGATCTAATATCTAGATCAAAAGGAAGAATAGGAACTTTCTCTTTCTGGGACTTATCTCACTCTTTTTCGTTTCATGAATAATAGGTTCAAAAATGTGTAAAAAATAATTTCTTCAGTAAATTCTGTGGTCTCTCTAAAAAATAAAAAAATTAAAGCAGGCATTAATAGGTAAATCTACTTTTTATATACCAGGGACTTCTGATAAAACACAGTGTCCATACATGGAACAAGGCTCTGGAGATACTCAAATGCATCCACCAGTCATTAATTAAATCCATTATGTTGTTTTAAGACAAATGTCAGGAAAGCAACAGCAAAAATGTTGCTGAAAACCAGACATCAGTAAGCATAAGAATACATACTCCAAAGAAATGCCTAGGAAAATCCCATAATGTTGCCTGTACATACACACATAGCATTATAGCTATAAGCAGTTACTCCTACTAAAAGGAAAATTCAAAATTATTTGTGTAGTGTCTAGTTTTACCCACAACCTTTCTGAAAGTATATTCCTTTCAGCTTGGTCCAGTATGTTAGAAAGTGCTGACTACTGAGAAGCAATAGAAATTTTTACTGTTGAACAAAGATATGCTCAACAGCTTCTCTTTTAGGACTTCTTGATACATGCTTGACCTTCTAAATTTTTTTTTAATCTTACATTTTAATAAACTTATTTGGTAAGAAACACTTGTATGTGTTGAACTTCTTCACGGCCTTCATCAGTTTTGTTTCAAGAGAAAAGTATGATCCGGTATGGTAACTGTCAATGGAAGACAAAAATAGAGTAATGAAATAAACATAAATCTGAAATATTGATATACGTTAATATATTAGAGTAAAAGAATATCTTTCCCAGACTTCTAAGCCCTTTGCCATCATTTAAAATGCAATAGAGAAAGCTGTATCAGCAGAGACAAAATACTGCCCTCCCTTACAGGCATGGGAGTGATTTCAGAAGAAATAAGAAGTAAAACAGCAACAAAAATCTTCCTGGCTCTCAATAATCAAAGAAAAACCCTATCTCACTAGGAGGGAAATGCTTTAGTTCCTCAGTATCTTCTCAAAAACAGCTGGTTCTTTTCTCCTCGCCTCCCCCCCTCCACAAGGTTATTTTGAAACAAACTAGCATTGAGTTTTGGAAATATCTAAGGGTTGGATTTCTCTGTGCACCTGTTTGCAAGGTCAATTTTGGCTATCCTAAAATTCTAAGGGGCACATCCTTCCTCCTTCTAGGAAATTACACTTACTATGTTTTTGTGCTCTTTTATTTTTATTCAGTAAGACCTTCATTTAAAATGACTATCTAGATCCATCTATCTCTATATAAACGAATCTGACTCAGAACTTATACTTGCCAACACTAATACTGCAGAAAACTAGAAGCCTTACTGCAAAAAGGGCTTCCGTTTGATGTTGCTGATATAGGAAGAGAACCATCAACACACTGCTCTACCATAACGATGTCTAACTTATTGGAAGGGAACCCAAAATGTTGCCCACAGGCCCCACCAGCATTGCACACACACAGCCCCAGGAAATAAAGTTAATCTTAAAACGAGCAATAGGAGCAAAGTCTGATATTCTTCATTGCATGTTATTCACTCAGCAGCATTCTTGAATGCTGAAAATTAAAGACCACAGCATGAAGTATTACCCAAAGGACTACAATTGGCAGTTGATGTCCCTCATCAGAATTTATTTTTTGTCACTATGTTTATGAAGTACTGCAATGTCCCAGCAAGGGCTACAGATCTGTCTCCTTCATCTCAGAGGCAAACTGTATGATGAACATAAAAGCCTCTTATGGGCATCTCCACACATGATCTGCCAGAGCTCCCTAAGCTAGCTGGACTTAAGTCACCTCCAGTCCTAGCATAACATGGCTACATAAATACTCCCAAAAGTCAGGACTGACTGGTTTGAGACAGGTTGATTAGTGAAGGTGCAATGCTGGGTGAATAGGGCTAAGGTGCACCTAGATCCCACCAAAGATCTGCACCAAGTACTGTTGCCTGTGTGTCACGAGGATCATAAAGACGCAGGCCATCAGTTTAGCCATCAGCACATTACATTGATGACTCAGACATGGTACCTAGATTCCACTGCATGCCTTTCTCTTTACAAATATTGATTTAATCAGGTATATAACTGGCTGACTGCTCATCCCCATGCTAAACACGAGCAGCTTCCCATGCTTCATGTTCCACAACATCAAAAAGAAATCTTCAGTTTCCCTGTGAAATTCACCAAGTCCTCTCACCAATCCATTAACCTTATTCCATTGTGGTTTTTAACACACAGATGCCACCACTTTGTAGATTCATAGACTCTGAGACCACAACTCTTCAATGAACTACTCTGATATCCTGTGAATATGAATGTATATCACAGACCACAGTTCAAACAGGTAGCTCCCTATGGAGAAAAATAAATCAAGATAAAGTGGTTGGCAAGTGGCAGAGTCTCTACACAAGGCTATGTTATCCTCATGATTATTTACCATTCAGTTAATCTATCAGCAATGATCTCATATTAGCTTCATGAACACTGAGGCAAGAGTTGTACTGTGCTGAGCACAGTATCTGTCCCTGCAGAAGACCATGAGAAACGCCTACACTCGATGATGGCTCTCCATTGACAACTACCTGCGTTACCTGTCAGCTAGCCTGATTTTAATCTATTTAACATGTGTTTTATTGACACAGTATAGTGATAGGGGTTTTTTAAAATCAGAACAGCATGTTGTACAAAGTCAAATGCCTTTTAAATGTCTAAGTGCATCACACCTACTCCTTTACCATATCAGCCATATTTATCATCATCAAAGAATAAAAGCAAGTTTGTTTAACAAAGATCTATTTTCCATGAAACCATGCTGGCCAGTATTAATTTTAGTCTGATCTTTTTGCTTATTTATGAACTACTATGACCACAGGGTGTTCTCTTAATTTACCACAGCATGAAACCCACCCCACCATTTCCCAGGCCTTGTCACGCACCCTCTTGGAGACTCAGGGTAACATGAGGGGCACTCTTTTGTCCTGGAATTTTCCCCAGTTTTCTAAAATTTATTGAAAGCAAACACGGCTGAGGACACATAATTTCTCTGCTCACTTTTTCAGGTCACTTGCATGCAGGTATGGAGAATCTGGTGGAGGTGTGGTTTTGGGTTTTTTTTTTATCTTCAGAAGCGAATCTTTAGCCTTCTTGGATGCAAATCACAATATGTATCACAGCACATCATTATGTATACTCTATCTAAGCAACTAAGACCATTTTAATAGCAAAATTGATTTGGTCTAGCAAATTATGAGACATAATTAAAAAAAAAAAACCTGGAGTATTTCTATATGTAAGGTCATCTGCCATGGAATCTGGTGAGGGAAAGAAAAAAAGTGCACCCTCCCAGTAACATGGTTCACAGATCTAACACACAAAGGAACTGAGCAGAACAGGTGACTACAGGATTTCTGCCCTCCCACTCTGGGAAAAGAAGCAGTGCAACAATAGTAATTCTGTTCCTATCACAAACTAAGATTTTTTAAAAAAACCTATTGGAAAAAAAATATAACCAAACAATGTTGATTTTCTTACAGATTATTCCTCTTTCCTGTGTTTTACATCAGTCTTACATAAATCCTGATCTGAAAAAGTCTCTGGTCACATGAGTTTAACTTCAACATCAGGAGCAGACCAGCTAAAATAGAGGAAGCTTCTTGCAAGAGAAGAGTTAAATATGTGCACAATTGTTTGCAGGATCAGGACCAGTGCTGTCAGTAATTGACTTCATCTTCACTCACAAAACAAAACAAAAAGGTTAATATGTACGTTCATTTTATAAGATAAGTTAAAAATGTAATTTACTGAGGAGTTTTTAAACTAAATTTATTGTTTTATGCTGCTGCTTGTCTTTTAATGACCTGAATCTCTTTTTTCACTCAATTTTAGCAATTTTCTAAATGAAAAGCGTTTCAACATGGAAAACAAAGATTATCTGAAAACACTGGAATGACACCTTTGATTTTTAAATAAATTATTTTGTGAATAAAATGGATTCAAAATCTCTGGTATCTTTGGTTTCCTTAAAAGGGCTATATTTTGGAAAACATTGGCTATCTGTTTGTACAGTGCACGACTCACTATAGCAACAACTAGGATGAGGGCATTGAAATCCAACTATGATATACTCTGGGTATGAGCAATAAATTACTACTAATGAGCCATTACAGTAGCTGATATTTTCCACTTTAAATTCCTGCAATACATCATGGATTGTTTCTTTGTATTCTAAAAATGAATTCATAGCCAGCCTTTTACTTATCAAAAAAAAAAAAAAAAAGAACTGTCAGAGACTATATTTGGCAACAGATGGTACAACAAATCCCTGCCTGATTCATTAAAGTTTCAAACCAAATCTTTTCAAGAGGAATTGTGGCTTCCAAAAAGGTCTATGTTTCAGTAGGTGCAATTTTGAACATCAAGTGAGCTTCAGAATGTGAAGGCTCAATGTGCAAAATGAATCCCCAATTATTTTCACTGTTTCATCAGTTCTAGAGAAAGAATATTATTAACATCAAAAACATTAATACCGCTGCACATTTTCAAAAACTAGAACAACTACCAGGTTTTGTTTTGTGATACTTTTTCCAATGAAGTCCATAATTCAAATGTACTTTTAAAGAGAAACAATGGTCAATTCAAAAGATTTCTTTTCTCCTTGTGAGCAAAATAATTCAAAACAAATACCATGTAAAATCAGTCTAGATACACTTGTAGTCATAAGAGGGTCTTTACTATTAAGCAGATAGAGCTGCCGTGTATGAAACACTGAGACTCCAAAACCAGAGCTGCACACCTTCTGACAAAGAACTACTCCGCTGGTTTTGCTATTGTCTTTGAGATTGCAAAATCACCCAGCTTCAAGAATTTCCTGTGAATATAATAAGTGCTTTTACTATCAGGAAAATTACTTATGTTCTGATATTAAGTTTTAAATTGTGGATGTCTTAAAAGCAAATAAAGCTCTTCCCTCTTTTTTCCTAGGAAAGAAAAAAAGCTAGAAAAAAATTGTAAACCTTATTTAGGTTCCTTGGATTTAATTTTTTCTGATTTCATGGGGGGAGGGAAAGGAGAATCCCACTAGCACTGGTAATTGCATAAATGCTATAGAAAAAAAAAAGAATGGATGAATAAAATAATTCAAGCAGTGACGTTTACTACCTGGACCAGATTAGTTTGCTGCAAATCTAATTTGCATGAGATAACATTAAACATAGGGGAAAATGTAACTAATGCCCAGAACAGCTTATAGATATATAGCTCAACTACCAGTAAAAGAGTGTGAATAAGTGAAAATAAGGAAATTATTATTTAAGGGCTTTATATTTGAAAAAGAAGTAATTTTGAAGATGTTACTTTTCATCTTCATTTAATTTCTTTTCCTCCTCTCTTGGATTACTTTTACAGTGTGGAAGTTTGCCTCTTCCAGCAGATGATCTAAGCGGCTTGTGGGCACATATTTTGATCCATTATAAAGTTCTATGCACTTTATTAGAAATTAAAGTGATATTATGAATAATGTCAACAGCAGTGAAATTTCAACACCTCTAAGAGATCAGCCAAGGTGTACTTCTGATGCACTTATAAGATTACTTATTCATCATGCCTCTATTGAATACAATAAAAAATAAGGTGCATTATGTTAGAAAGCATTTTATTGTCTCCTTCTGTATCTCATTTTATGCCTAAACTAGTAAATGGACTTCTTTCTAATGACATAGCCATGTTATTATCAAAGTGCATATTGTACTGCCCAAGATGAAAGCAGCATGTTTGGAAATCCAATTACAAATTCTTTCAATCAAAAATACTGTGAATGCATTTGAATATTTTTTGACCTAAAAGAATTAAAACTACAGGTATACTAGGTATTTAACATGTAGCTGCTTTTTTCAACTTTCCATTTATTTCTAGGTTCACCTGAAAACACAGCTAGGTCAAATTCAAGTAACTTTGGCAGCTCTGAACATAACATTACTTTTCCACAATAGGAAAAACTACTCACTTTTTGCATATGGTGCCCATGAATAAAACACTTGAAACACTAACTGTTCAAGCCAGAATTTGAAATTTATCTGTCGTTGTCAGGGATGGTGATTCTGTATTGCACAAATCAAAGAAGAAAAGGAAGAAAAGAAGGCAAGCATAAAGGAAGCTTGCTTTTCTTCAAATGCCAACGTAAAAAATTAAAGCTGAAGTGAACACCTATTTGAAGAAGTAATTGTGTAAAAATAACGATTTGAACACCTAAAGATTCAGCTTCAAGTGATGGCCATAACAGTGTGTTCAGTCTTAGAGAAAAACTACAACCTTCCACCTTCCAGCCCTGCCAAATTCAAACAGGGTGGATGGACAGGACACACTCTTCTCCTCCTCACTGGTAATAATGCTCCTGCAAGCCAGATTAGTCTCTCAGTTACATTTCTTCAGCTCCCCATTTTGCTTTCTATTTAGATTCCTGGTAATACTTTTGAGTCAATTACTTCTTGAAACAGTTTGTCCTATCACACAAAAAAGGAAAGAAAACGTTTTCCTTGGTCCTGAAGATAGTAGCAGACTGTCCATTTGCCTTTCTTTTCATACTCAAACTGGGTATAAAATAGGCATTTTAAGTCATGATTCATATGACCTACTTTAGATGTTGTTTTTAAAAGGACATGATCTGGGCCCCTAAAGGTGCACGTTTCTCTCCTTTAACTCTAAGAGAAGCCAAAGATAAGGAGTGGAGATGCTTGCATGAATACCATCCCATTTGCCTCTGATGATATTTGAGAAGGATGAGTCATACAAAAACAAGCACTGAAGGACTTTAAAAGAAGCAGACCAACCATAAAAAACAAACACCCAAAGTAATAAAGAACATCAGCTACAACATGGAAAAGGCAGGCAGAAGCAGGTGGCAAAGAAATGCTGTTTTGCAGATTTTGAGACTTTCAAAAACTCCCTAGCAATGCCTCCTCAAACAGGCTCCTCAGAAAAACTACTTGCTGTTATTAGATGGGTGCATCAACACAAGTCTGCTCATGGGGCAGGCACATGAGGAGGATATGGGAGAAGCCATGAGGGAGTGAAATACATGTTTCTCTTTCAAAAGACTTGGCTTCTGGAAAAAAAAAGGAGGGAACTGGATCACAGGTTCCTCAATTCTCTGAAAGTACCTGGTGTTCAACCAGGCTACTGCCTAGAAAGACGGATGCNGGATGCTGCTAAATATTCTGTCAGGGCATGCTATGTATTGGGAGCTACTTTAAAAAAAAAAAAAAAAAAAAAAAGAACCTCTTTTAAGAATAGGGCGTAATTACTTACATTTAGGGTAAGTTTCCAGGCTGCAAAGCCTTTGTGAAGTATCTGCCTGTTCTAATGGTGGCACCATGTAAAACACAAAGCCAACAGAAGGCCCTCGGTCCTCTGCATTTTATGCCCTCAGCATTGGCCTCCTTAGACATTCCCTTTTCACTTCAGTGGAACTGTTTTTAACCACCCCCACTTAGATTTGTTCCTCTTTTAGGGTGCAGGCCTACATTTCTTTGCCTGATCTGAAAGGAAGATAATGGAGTAACCAGGGTATAAGAGTGCTCTGATTCCTCCCAGTGCGGTTTACCTCAATTTCCTCAACTGTTCCACACCTCACAGCTTACCTAGTTTTTCATAATCTTTCCTGATGGCAGCTAATCCAAATAACTGTCTGCTGCAGATTTTGTCATCCCAGTACTCTCCAGCATAACAAATTTGTTAAAACACCGACCATTACATTAAACCCTAGGGCACTTCCCTGTTAACCATGTGCCATCACAGAAACTTTATATTTTTACTAGTCAATTTAACTGATTTCCAATCCAAGCAATATAGTTTCCATAGCAGAACTAGTTTGTTTCTTTAGCAGCTCGTAAGGTGCTTCTGAAAATCTAAGGAAAAAATAGCTATAGCTCTGAAAGCCAAACACCTCAGAATCTGAAAACTCATTTTAAAAAAGGGGAAAAGACCATGTACTGTAAATTAATTCTTGCTCGCTCCAGAAGCACTATCTTAAATTTTCCTTCTCCTTACCCACCACCAGTAGGTGTAAAGTAACGAGAAAGTCAACAGAACCAATGTGTGATTAATGTAAAATGAGCTATTATGTTGCACACATCTCTACGATTTTTCTCTCAGTGTCTGCTTTCTTCTGGATATAAGAGCCAGCCACACAGTTGAGGGAAAAGGCTGTTTGCATGGACCGCTTGTCTCCTGAACTTCTTTACTTACTACAATGTTTTCTTGAAAGCTGCTGCACCTGGCACAACAGTGAGGCTTGGGCTGTTCTTTAAGGAGCAGGATGAGAGACATAAATGTAGCACAAAGTCATGGTTCTCCGATGGAGCAGACACAGCATCAAGACATTCTGCATTTTGGCCAGTTCTAGCCACCATATCTCAGAAAAGAATAGTGGAAAAAAAGGACTTCACAAATATAATCGGATGTTCAGAAACAATCTCATGTTGCTCTTGAACAGTCCATGGAGACCTTCAAAAAAATCCAAGCTCTGCTGAGGGCAAAGATTTCATTCCAGCACCTTTCGTAAATTATTTTTTAAAAATATTTCACACACAGAGTATTCCTCATACACTGTGTGACTGTAATGCCATTCTGACATAAGCTGTATTTGGGTGACAGCAGGATGAAGTATTTCTACTATTTTTCAGTATCTGAGCAACACAACCAGTAAAGCATCACTGGCTCCACTAGAGAGAGCTCTTGTGCTAACATAATTATATTAATAAACATAATTACCTATTTGAAATCAGTGGAATTATCTGTGGAGGAAGATGTGTTATACACACACAAGAAGAGTTAGCAGAATCTGGTGTTGGATGACCAGTGTTTCTACGACTTACCAAACACATGCTGCAAGATCTTCCCTTTGTGCTCACCTTTGGAAAGTGTTTACATAGAATGTTTTCCATTTGCATTAAGACCTTTTCAANAAACAAAACAAAAACCAAAAAACCCAAAACACAAACCAAATTATGTCCTCCTAACGAGCATTTGCAGCTTTCTTGACTTGAAGGCCAGTGCTTAGCATACATTCAGATATTTTGAAGTTGTTAGAGTGACTGTAATCCTATTGAAATTCCATTGAGAATAAGCAATTAAATGGGGGCATAATTGGGTTCAATATGCTGAGGTGGGTCCTACAGAGCCCTAGGTACACAAAGAGCTATGGCAGACAGGATTGGGATCCCTCCTCTGGGCTATTTCAAGGAAAAATGCACAAAATATTATCACTGATGGAGTAGGAAGAGATTAGAAAAGTTTTGACCTAATCCCAGTGGGGTTTAGATTTTAGTTATAATCATTCATCTGTCCTAATCCTACAAAGTGGCTTAATACAGAAGAATGGAAGGAGAACTACTGAAGCATGCACTAAAGGTACAGAGAGGACTATTGATTGAAGGAACTAAGCTTCCTTTTCTACTCTGTTTCCCACTGCAATTGTTGTATCTAGTTTTATGCATTCAAATCTTAATTTCTTTGTTGAAAATGCATAGATTGGTTTTGCTATTTTTTACGGTTGTTTTGGGAAGAAGAAGAACTGAATCATAGCCTTACTTACCTGAAATATCCTGACTTCAGTAATACTTTGATAGAGTACCATATCTAAGACTGAACATACGTGGCCTAAAAAGCAAAAATTTTGCATGCCTTCTTACCATATAGTGCACCAAAAGTCCATCTGAGTCTCTCCAATAAATCTGTAACTTTCTGATCAATAAGAGAGCACTGTTCTATCAAAGGAAGCATTAAATTACCAGTGCACTTTATTCCCCCCACCCCCGCCTTCATCATTGCTTCCCCAGTTCTCAGTTGCGGAATATCTTTGAGTTGAAAGGCTGATTAACCCATGGCATCCCACTCGCTTTGCTATTTGTTCAACTCCTACTTACCTCAATGAAGACTTTGGGGAGTTATTATATCACAAGCCTGTCTTCAAACTTAAATACACAAGTGGTTTGGGTATCTTATTTCCAATCGAATCTACTATGTTCCCCTAATAGGTACAATCACTGTAAAACAAGGTCTCTTACTTTTTCTTTTTTTTTTTTTTCAGATGGAGTCATTAGAGATTTCTTTAGTGCATTGGCACAAAATACAAATTTATTTGGCTGATTGCTTCTGCTCATGTCTCCTCTTTTAAGAAGCATTAGCAACACATATCACATATATCAGTCCAATACCTTTAAATTTATTTTTTACAATCTAGTATGCAAAAACATAGCATTTTTCCTGGCTCTGTATATGAACATAAAATAATGTGACAGTAAATTGCATACATCAAATTATTCAATAATTCAAGAATCACAAACATTTTTAATTTGCTTTGTAAGGAATTTTTCACAAGTATCCACTGAGATTCAACATTTATCTATATTCCTGAAATATATATAACAGGGTCTTTCATTCAGATACCTGTTATTCTGATGAGCTCTTCTAACTTACAGATCAGAAAAGAAAACCCAAAGTCCTTTTTTCTGTGTTTCTACTATGCACCAAGCTGCATAATCTTGTTGCTATGTGAAATTAGCAGTCAAGATCCCTGTGCAAAACAAACCCTGACATGTACTGTACATGAGTTACAGTAAGAGAGCACCTAATCACAGAAAACCAGGTCGTATATCCCCAGCTAGTATACATAGCTAAGGTGTACGGATAATTCTTCCTTCACAGGGTTGCTTTGTTGGCAGCTGTTATGCAGACAGAAGTTGTAACTTCCTTATTTAATATAAGAGTTTTTCAGCGTAATACCTTTAAGTGCTAAGCAAGTTACATTAAATAGTAATATTAAATGCAACTTAAAGGATAGCTTCAGATAGAGGGTTATCCACCGGAGAGTTAAGTGTGAGAAGTACCAGCTTATTATTCATCCACTAGGCTGCTCCTTCATTTCCCAGTCTCAACAAATTGTTCTGGGAAACTGCAGAGTTAAAGGATTTCAACCTACACAGTGATTCAGTACTTGGAAATGGAATATAGTGACAAAAAAGGCAAACCGATAACAAAATACATTGAAAGGCAACTACCCTTTTCTTTATACACCCCAAAATCCCTATCTTCTGAGTGTTTATTTAGTTTCCCCAGTGCACGCTCAAAATTCACTGCAAGAATCAAATTGCTGGCACAAAGCAAGCAGTCAACTCACTTCCTAAGCAAAGGTAGAGCAGTTAACATTGTTCCAAAACCACTAAAGAAAAATGCTGATACCACATCTGATAACAGTGACAGTGCTCGACCTCTTCCAGAAGTTTGTAACACTGTCATCCGTTATTGAAGATAAAGGCAGGAGCAAGGCACAATACAGAATATTATCAACATGTCAAGTCTTTCAGCTTCAGACAATAAAACGTTTTGTTTTAAGGCTTGAGCTTTTTGCTTTGTTTTTTACATTGTGAATTATACTTTATCTTGGTTTTGTCATCTTTTTGAAGTGTGGTTTTATGACCAGCTGCTAAGGCTCAGCTGTAAGCCAGGCTTTTTCTGATAATGTGTTGTTATAGAGTGGCTGTTAATGAGTTAGGGAAACAGACTTAGTCCTAACAGAAAATAATTAATTGATTTCATTGCATGTCAAGTAGATTGTAAAATATATCGAATCATATTTCACTAAAATGTATTTGGATGTTTGCAATAAGGAAATCAGGTGTGGTTTTATTGTTGTTTGGGTTTTTTTCCCAGCAGACCTCAAAATTGTAGTAAAACTTTATTTTCCCAAGGAAACTAGTGGCAGTGAAAGATCATTTGACCTAAGCTTTGCATGTACTGAACTCTAAGACACATGCTTATATTTTGATTCTTAAAATATCAGAACATTTTTAAAGTCAAATTTCTGTGCTATCTATTTATAATGTGAACTAGATACAGAAAAATAAAAACTATTGGAAAGATTTGCTGAACCTTTTCTGTATTTAAATGTTCATCAAAGTGTTAAAAATAAATCTTCATTTCTTTTGAGTGTGAGTACTCTGAGCATGCCATGTCATCTCTAATGGAAAAGTCAGGTCGTTTACTCAGGTATGATGCACTTGCTACTGAAAAAAACATGATGATTTGTCTCTTTTTATTACATATTATTCAGATAATGCTAAATAATTAAGTTATTTAGAATCTAGGAACTCGTGACATTACCAAAGTAAACAGAGATGGTAATAGGAAAGGATTTGGAATATTTTTGCTTAGATTTTTGCTATCCCAAAAGATTTCACAAAAGAAGTTAGAAAGATACAAATAATTTTCAAAACTGTTAAAATTTCATTCAATTAAGCACTTAAATTTTATCATGCTATTCTAAGACCATTGTAACAGGAAAGACAGCATATGATTTAATTTCACATCAGAATTAATTTCCAGATCCTTTATAGCTGAGGTTACTTAATAATCTGCAGATGACTTTATGATTTAACTACAGAAATTACCTTGTCATGGAAATATTAAATAAAAAACACAGCTAAGGCAGGATTCAACTCTGGGCTCTGAAACATCACTTGAGGTGTTTACAGTAAGTGTCTGCACACGAGCCAGAGGTGGAAGGTCTCAGCTCCCTCTGAAGTTGATGGAGATTTTGCCAACGCAGCCGATAGCATCCGGAGCCCGAAGGCAGGTTCCTGCTACTGCAGCCTGCCTGGCCACCAGCTGCTGCTCCAGGGGGGCATGACTCTCTTCTACAACCTGTGGTAGATCTGCCAGATCTTTTGGATAAAGCTGATGCCCATGGCAACTTAAACGATGCTACATTTAGGCAAATGAACAAGTCCCAAAGCTCCATTGACTCTGACAGGACTTAGGCACCCACTCACATGTGAGCGTCTCCACTATCAACAGACACTTCTGTTAGTTGTCTGAATCTGGAGCTGAACCACACCCACAGTCTCATCCAGCACATGTACCGTAGCTTTCCTTAGGAGGAATACTCTCCTAACTTAAATGTTTAATTACTAAAATGCTTCGCAACCTAAAGTCTTGATGTTACAATACTTGTATACCTGATTTTTTTGTGACTTTCTTTTTATTACTCATAATTGCATCTTCTTAAACCGTATGAATTTCCTGAAGTTGAAAAACCTTCAGCCATTATGTACTATTAGTATAGTGCTCTCTCCTTCTTACCACCTTTCCTCTGCAGTCACCTCTTCTATACTCTGTCCCCATAAACCAATTTTGTCTCCCATTGTTTCCACCCAGACTATTTTTGTTGTTCTCTAAATCTGTCCCAGGGTCTTCTTAGTAAAGAATTCTGTGAAATTCAGAACTGAAACAATATCAGCTGCCACCAACAAAGCTGCGTAAAATGTTGTTTATACCTGGGAACTGTTCCAGGGCAGAAAACAAAATGCAGGATTAGAAGTGACAAAAAGCTGATAGTAACTGATGTGCCAACTGTATTACAACCATCTGTGCTCTGAATCTTTGTCTTTCCAAATTGGTAGGGTCTATAAGAAAGTAATTTTCATTCCTAAGAAGAATAGATTGCCTTAAAAGTAACTTGTACCTACTCTCTGCAGGAAAACCATTAATTAATCTTTATTCTGTTCAGAGATAATTTTCCCAGTTTCCCTCAGTTTTGCTTACCCTCATAAACTGAAATTATCTGGCATGGCAAAAAGACTGTATTCAATCATTGCCCCACAATCTACTAAAGTATCCAAGGTAAAATTTTAAAAGCTTGTAAATAATTTAGAAACCAAACCCAAAAGTTCAGAAATTATATGACACTACCAGTATTACGACACAGGAACTTAGACATTTAGACACAGGAATTTAGACACAGACACTTAGTGGATTTTTAGAAATTGCCTATTTTCTGTTGCTTTCCATAGGAATCCAGAAGCTTCAAGCTTTTGAAAACCCCAGTAAATATGAATAGTCCCGTGAGGTAATTTACATCACCATCTTTTGTATCAAAAGGCTGCTACTTCAAAAACAGAGATTCTCTGCTATTTGACTATGTAAAAGAAGCTGCTGTGACCAGACTCCTTTTTCTAACTATATTTGGCTGAAATGTAACCATCTTACATCTGAAATAATGATCACCATACTTTATTGACATTTCTAGATCAGAATATTGCAGTGAAATCTATCTGAAGCCACATCTTTAAATTTATTCTGACTGAAAATTTATGCACATATTAGAGATTTATTTTTAAATGTTCTCCCTGCTCTTGTCAATGGGTTGCAAGATCTACTTCTAGGTGAATTTTAAGACATTGCTTTTCACCTGTGCAGCCCTGATTTGTCTTTTCTACCTAAGACACTGTATGTTTTGCCAGGACACATTCCTGCATTTGAGACCTGTGGATAAGTTTCATGTCAAACAGAAGAGGTACAACCAGCATTTTCTCTTCAAAGACAACTTCACTTTGGAGTTAATATCCTCCATTGACCCAGAATAACCAGAGACTGTGACTTCCTTCTGTTTAAGGCAGGCCTAGAGTAAGGAATTACATTTAGACTTTGTTTAGCAATAATTTCTAATGTCACAAATACCAGGTGATGGTTATTTTTATAGGCAATGACCCAGGAAACACGTTACCACTTTGGCTCTGTGATTATTCCTGTCCTGTGTTCCTCATGTAAAAATAGAGCTAATATTGGAACTCTTTTAAAAATGCAAGGAAATTATTAATTAATGTGTCTATTAATTATTTGGGAAAAGGTGAAGTCCAAGGTGGCGTATTCACAGATGTCAAAACAATTTAGGTTACTGAAAACCATGAAGAACTATGTGGAATTCCAGAGGCACTCTAAAAGATAGACAACTGCACAGCCTGACTGCAGTTAAAACTCTGTGTTAACAAAGGCATGTTAATGTACAGTGGGAGGTAAAACATTCAATATGATCTGAGCTGACGATACACCTTCATGAGCTCTAAGTGAATGGCAATCATTTGGGAGTCAGGCATAGGGGACAATGAGTCATTGTTGGCATCTCCATTAACATATTTATTAATTATTTGTGGATTTGGGGGACTAAATATTAAAATACATAAAAAATTGGATTAAAATAATACCTGAAAAATTATATAATTCCATCATAAATGAGATTAGTTGCGTTTGCATTAACTGCTCATAAACCTTTCATACTTTTTCTTCCTCATTTCTATAATTTATTCACCTTGTTAACATCTGTTTTAAAATTTGATTGGAAGATCTTCCAGGCAAGAGCTCCATGTTTGCACAGTGTGCAGGCCAAAGGAACCTTACGCAGTCCGGAGGCTTGTAGACATCAGCACACTACAAATTAACACATACTACTACAGACTAGTTGTATGCTTTCATTTTGAATGTTGTTCTTAATTATAGTCACCTCATTTAAAATAAATAATAGAGTGCAAATGGAAGGTGTTCACAGAACATAAATGTGAATATAATGACAGATTTTCATGAGATGAAAGCTTTTAAGGATCAGGATTCTTTCCTTTGGAGAGGAAACATGTAAGAGAGAAATAAAATAATGCATGCAAAGGCAAGAGCAAATTGTGAACTGTTGTTCATCTCCTCATTGCAAAAAAAAAAAACCTCAAGGAAACAGCAAATAAAATTAAAGGAAAATTAACATCCTAGAAAAGGAATTTCATCCTTTCCTTGTGTGGAGGGAAGCAGAAGAACTCACTGTGATAGCATACAGTTGAGCCCAACAGCTCAAAAATGAACAGGGTGGAAGGGGGTCATTCAGTTGCCTGAATATGGCACATAGAGACATTAAACATGATCTAAAGTATCCTAAGAGGTCCATGTGGCAAATATGACGGAAAACCTACAGGAGACTTGCACTGTTCTGAAAGCAGGTGGAGGCCAGTGGGGACACTCAGGACATCTCCATAGAATAAAAATTCCTTAAAGATAGAAAACTTCATTCTTCATTGTATAAACCAACAAGTGTCTGACTAAAATTAGAACAGACAATTACCTTCAAAGGAGGTTATTCTTACAGATTACACTTAATTGATAGATAATGGCCAGTGCCACAAACAGGCTGCTCTTGCAGTAGCGCAGTACTCTCGTACATAATTTCTTGGGTTTTCCCCAAGATCCCTGTATGGGTTGTTCAAAATTGATCTGGCTTTTACTGCTTATCGTACCTCATCATATGATTGTGCCCAATTTGTTGACAGAAAATTGGACAGTTATTTTTCCAAACGGGAAGTTAACTTAATGTTGCCATCAAAGATCTGGGTGCAGGTCTCTTTTCAAAGCCTACTGGGTAGAGTGAAACTGATTATCCTACAACACTGCCAGGAAATTAGCTTTAGGTTCTTACTACAGCAGAGGCTTAAAAACTGAGTGAGACATTTCAGTACCAGATAACAAAGTGTGTCTCATGGTCTTTTTTGTTATTACTGTTTATATATAATTATGGATATGGTTTGGTGTCATTGATTGCACATAGAGACATCTGTTTCTTGGAGACTGGCATCTCAAATTCTTAGTCCACAGCCTTCTGGTGGGTTGAATATTGGAAGTAAGTTTTTTTCCCTACAGACGCTACATGGTCAGAAGGCTGGCCAGAATTTATCGTGATTATCAAGTCACCCGTAATAGCAGGGAAGAGTGGAGAAGCATGCCTGTAAATACAGCTTCTTCTCTGGTTGCATAATCAGGCAGTAAAATAGGAGGCAATTTTCTGCCTGAGGATTTTTCCGCTCAACTTGCCATTCACTAATATTGATAATGGGTACTATCTTCTATATTCAATCCAATCTATACTTGTGCACTTAAAGCCTCTTTTATTTTTACATCTGAGGTCTACCTTTAACCCAACTTTGCAGTGGCTTCAAAGGAGATGGAAAATTCTTTCAGAAACAGATCTGGGGGAGGTCACTGGGGAGTACTCTACCAGAAAGAGGAATGACGTTTTCTGTCTTTTGGGAAGTGTAGCAGCTTTGAGACTTTCATTTAATACGACCTCAATCTGGCCTATCTCACCTTGATGGGAAATATATGACCATCCTGATTTGTCCTGATACAGTAGCCTCGATTCTTTTGTTGCTAGACACTGAGTGTACTTTTCCAGTGAACGCCAGCAGACAAGAATCACAGCATGACATTAGCATGTGGAAAGTTCAAAACAAGCAAAAGATAATACTTCATACAGTGACAAGTGTTGGAACTCCTTGCCACAGGATGCTGCAAATGCTGAAATGCAGAGCAAGTCAAAAAGGAATCAGAAAAACTAATGCAGAAAAAAAAAATCAGGGGTCACTAAACACAGAGGTATTACCTTTATTGCAGGTCCTAATCTGAGAATGGCTGGAGCCTGGGAGAACATCATTATATTCTTGCCCTGGTGCTGTATTTTAGCATAAGCATCCTCTGTGAACCTCTCAGAAACAAACTGTGGATGGACCTTTGATCTCTTGTTAGGGCTTTTATATTTATTTTTAAAACGTTTAATTTTCAAAGCTGCTGAGAATTTGAAAAGTAAGCACAAGTTTCAGGCAAAATAATTTAATGTATATTTTTTCAAATAAAAGTGTTTCATAAAAACATTTTACCAGATGTGTTCACTATTCCCCTTCTTTCCCTTTTGTGATCAACATTTGCTCTTTTTTCTTTTTCTATCTATATCCTTTTATACTTTGATTTGCAATCTGTCTTTTCCTGAAAGTACTTATTACTCACATTGTCAATCTTTCTTTGTTTGTACAAGCCCCGTGTGCAGGCAGGCCTTGAACCCTCTGAAGTCCTGTAGGCATCTCAATTTGCATAGCAAATGATTGATGGTGACAAAATGTGATGTCATATTGGCTTTCATTTTCAAACTGCGAAATGTTCATGCAGAGCTTTGAGGAAAAATGTGTCAGTTGAAAAGAAAGAAGAAAAACCTCAAAATAGTGCTTCAGCGCTGTTCTTATTGTTTGATAACAGAATCCCAGAATTTAGGGAGAAATTATAAGCATTGCTTACAAAGAGGAAGTGCAGTGAATTTTACCCTGCACAGTTTTGCAACAGGAGAATCTATCTTGATATCTTTATAGGAAGGGCAGATAAGGTCTCACAGATACAAATCCTTACTTTATCGGAGACTTCAAAAAACTGGAAAGCCTGATGTTCTCAGTGGTTGGAACCAGCTTCTCAAACAGATATATTTTTTATTAAAAATTGCAGCAATTTCTGTAAAAGGGTTGTACATGATTTGGGCCCCCGGGATGAAAACAATTTTCACCCAGTTTTATGAAACTACAAACTTAAAATCATGATCATGAAAGTGTTTTGAGAAATTTAAAAAAAAAAAGAAAAAAAAAATCTTGTTATATCACTGTATAAAACTAAGGTGAAACAATATGCTGAATATTGTGTACAGGTCTTATGCTGGCCTTCATCTCAAAAAGATGGAAAATGTACATAGCAAGGTGAAAGAATCACTGGAGTCATTTCTCATTAGATACAATGGAGAAGGGGGAGCCTTCAGGGCACCTCCCTGGGGATGAGCTGAGGCTGGGCAGGATGTCACCCCGCAGGTCAGGATCAGGATCAGACCCAGTGATGGCAACCAGGACTTCATAATCTTGGACTCAGAAAGCCCTTGAACCAGATTGCTGGAGGTTGACAGATTATTCTGGAGAAAAGTCTCTGTATCCTCCTCCTGTTCATACATATTCAACAGTCAGTATCTGCCACTATTGAAGACAGGGACAGCCCGGGACAGCCATCCTTACATTATATGCTTATCATGAAAAAAGATGGAGAAGGGATGGAAGTTGAGGGCACGACTCGGTCCCTTGATGGGGAATGGCATCAGCTGGACTACACATCAGATGGAGAAGCCAGAATCATTTAAACAAGGCTGTCTGTTTTCCAGGTGGGAAAGACTGCCTTTATCTGGCACTGGTGCAGTACAATGTTAATTTTGCATACTTCTAATGCTGAAGTAGTCAGTTGGTTTAACCAGAGTGAGGTGATTAACTAGAGTGTGAAAAGGTACAAGAAAGGGAAGAAGAGCTTCTTAAGTTGTATAATGAAGTTATCCATCATGTTGCCACATAGGACAGCTCTTTTACACCTGAGTATAAAAATTGGCTGGCTCTAGAGATATGATTTTACTTGAAGGTAAACAAATTAGTAACTCACTGAGATGACTGTAAGTCCCTTTCACAGAATCACAGAACCACTTTTCTATGGAAAGAATTATTGACGACTAATTCAGTCTACCATAATTTCCTCCTCCTCCTTTCCAAAGTCCATCTGTAAACAACCACTGCTTATTCCTCACATTAGTTAAATAACAGTTCCATGGTCTGGAGACAGGGAGTACAAATGACTCTGAGGTATGCAGGTCTATCCAGAACAAGTTTACAACCACCTTCTTCAAACCAGAATGTCCAAATTCAACTATCTGGTCTGAGGAAGGAAAGGAGGCAGGAAAGGATGTAGAGTAGGAAACAGGAGTTAATGACAACAACAAGACGATTAGCTAGCACCTCCTTTTTCAAAAATTTCTCTTTTCTTATCTCAAAAAAACACAAGTCATGTCTTTCCCCTGGCCTAAAACAGACATTAAAAAAAAAAAAAAAATCCTTCAGATTAAGCTAATAAAGCAGTAAGCAGCAAGGCAGCCATATAGAAAGGAAATATCCCCATTATGTAGTTAGAAAATGAATTATCTGTAGTATTCCAAACATTTGCTTCAGTATAAAGCCATATTCCTCAAATAGAATGTGGATGTTTATACATATTTTAGCAGCCACCTCTTAAAAGGCTTCACAGAAAGTCTCCTTGGGAGAGAAAACAAATTCCCCCAAAATATTCTGAAGCACTCATGAAGAAATAAATCTTGCGCTCAAGAACTGTTCCCAGAGAAAGTGGATCAAAGGCAATATCTAAATGTATCTCTCCCAGCTGTTTCATAACCTAAAAGGAAGGATGCTTCATTGAAAAGGAGAAGGGTGCACTTTGAATCCAACCTAATCCTGACACCTTCAGGCTAAGCAAATGCATGTCATTTGAGCAAGCATTGGAACTTTCACATAGAAGGGAAACATCATCCTTTGTTATTGAGAGGTTGCTGATCTACAGTGCATTAAAGCTGTTGTACATTCTGCTGCAAAGTAAAGTAGCCAAGGCAGAGGCATCACCTCTGTGCTTCCAAGTTGATAATTCCAGTGTCTCACTTGTCTAAAAATGCCAGTATCTCAAAATCTGCTCCTTGATACTCAAAAGATGAGAAGGGACCATAACACATGCTCAACCAGGAGGCCCAAATGCTAGGAAACAGTTTCTAGAGTAGTCTTTTCAAAAGACAGTAAGAACCTAGAAATTATGACTGAGCTTTCTAAAGAAAGGGCAGATACAGCCTGACCAGGAAAGGAGTGGTAAACAAGAGAAGGTTAGTTTGATGGTTCTTCAGGATTGTAAGGAATCTACAGACCCTGATGAAAAGGAAGTCTTTGTTGCAAGGTCTGGTCTGATTGTCAGAGGAGGCAATCTACACTGACAAAATACTCCTTAACTATGCAAGGTGGAATGTATTGTTCCTATCAAAATGGAAAGGGCAGGTTTGGGAACTGTTTATGTCACCCAATGAGCAGAGAATTAGTGCCAAAAATTCTGTGGATAGCTTATCAAAGTCTTATTGAACAACTTTCTGCTTTTGGTGGTAACAACTCTGGGCAAGATAGTAAGCCATATTCCAGTGGTGGAACTGAATGTGCTCTTGCCCAGACAGGACTATATGTCTGGCCCAATCCTCAGCCAGATTCTTAAGAGTTAAATATTCTTGGTGTTGCAATGTTGTAAATATAGATACCATCTGATATTAGGTATTGTTAATGAGAACTTCCAAAGAGCAATTATTCACATTTAGATGGATTTAAAGCTACTCAAAAGCTTTTCTCTTCTCTTGCAACTTTAAAGTACAATCTTGCTTTTTGCAAAAGCAGTTTAAGACAGCTGTTAATAAACTTGCAAAAGATGAAATAGTATTGTAGAAATTACACACGCTGTAATGTAATACATAAACTTGGAACGTATTAGGGTATACAAGAAGGAAATTAAAGAAACAGATAGCCCTGGAAATCAGAATTTCTCTAGCTAAAGAAGCTGGAATCTGTAGAATGGTATATCTGTGTCTAGAGAAATTAAGGTCTAATGGTCATGGACTACATGACCAAATGATCCATAACAATGCCTGGGTCAGCAGTTGAGAGTAAGCCTCTGCTCTGTTTATACAAATCCTGGGTCAAAGACTAGGAGTACAAGTGAAAGTAGTCAGAAGTATCCTTTACCTGGTCTCTTTGCCAGATTGGTACGGATATATTCCATGCTACTATGACTTATTAAAAAAAAAAAAAAAACAAAAAAAAAAAACCAGAAAAACCCTAAATTGCAGTAAGCATTCAAGAGGTATTCTTAACCTCCCTTCTAGGAGTTCTCCATTACCTCTGAAGTGGGCAAATAGATCTCTGTCTGAAGTATTGGATTCAGATTAACAACGAAGATTTAGAGGATTTAACCGCAGAAGCATCAAGTGTTAGAGAAGACAAGAATTCAATTTCTATTTTTTGGTCTTCTAGTTGGGTGCATGTCATTAACGTACTCTCATTTGTTCCCACTCCCAGTTGCTACCAGCAAATTGTCATTAGGTGCTTAAAGGCGCAAAAGAAGTTTTGATTTTTTTTTTCCTTCTTCTGGCTTCTTACCAGGTATTTCTAAGTTTTGAAGCATTTTCAGCTAAACAATGTCAGTTTTTGCTAACCGCAAACCAGGTTTGCATGTTTTATTCCAGTTTAGGACAGATTATATTTTCAAGGAAAGATTAAAATTTTCTGAGAATTTCAATAAAAAGGTAATTTGTTTAAATTGGTTTTGAATCAGTTACATTCTAAAACTTTTAGATCAATATTTTCAAACAGAGGGACCATAGTCTTTCCCATATATATATATATATGTATGCATATGTACATATATTTGCATGAAATCTCTCAATTATGTCTACATCTCAGAAAAGAGAACCTTTCTACCACACACCTCTCCACCCCACTTTTCTTCTGTCCTTGTTCAGGCCCTGTAGATGTTTACAGAGTGATTCTGCGCTCATCATAACTGTTGAAAATCAGGCTGCGCATATGTGGATTTAAGTGAAAAGTCCCCCGAAGGGACCAGTTCTGTTCTACCTCTACTCTAAAGGTTTCTGGTATGTTCAAAACAAAAAAGGAAATTCTGTCAGAGTTTGCATTTTAGAATTGAAATCTGAATGTTTTGACTGAGGTACATCATTGACGCATGTTCAATCTGACTCACAGAAGACTTGAATTCAGGTTTCTATCCTGCTTCTTTAGAGCAGAATTTTTCCTCACAAATTGCTCTAGCTTAAATGCATCAGAGAACACACTGCAAGAGGTTTTTGCTTCTAAATCTACTGTCTCAGTCACAAGATAAGACCAATTCTTACGGTTAAATCGCTAAATGAAATTTCCTTCTTAAACGTGACTTTATGCATCCCTTTCAGCAAACATTGGCACAAGGAAATGAGTTCCATCCCTTGATACATAAAAGAGTTAAGAGCTTTCTCCAAAAAGTGACCTAGTCTGAGATGCTGAGCATCAGCTGTTACTGACCAGAGCAGAAGCTGCTGATGCTCAGAAACTCTGAAAAACTTATTTAGGTTCCTAAATATGTATTTTGAATCCTGGTTTGGCTCAACAGCTAAAGAAAGAATTAACACTGACAGATTCACAAGGAGATATTGCTGCCAGAAGAACAATTTCCTCTGAACTGGTTTGCAGAAGTCCAAATAAATCTGTCTTCAATGAAAGTTTTAAAAACAAGACCATGAGCGGTATGTTGGGGTAAATATCCTCGATAATCTTGGCAGTCAAAAAAGGAGAAAGAAAAGCTGAATCTGGAAGAAATAAGGGAATAGCTATTCTGAAACAGAACTACAGTCTATCCATCAAGTATCCTATTTCTAATATTGACCAGTACCATCTGCTGCAGAGAAAGACTGCAAAACCCTCTCTTAAAGCAGCTCAAGTTCATCATTTGGCTTATGCCCTAAGACATGATGGTTTATGTCTTTACAAATCTTGGGGGCAGATAAAGCGAGAGGAAAGATTCTGGGCATTTATTTACCCATAGAATTACCCTTCTTTTCTGGAATCCTGCTAAATTAAGCTTCTAAGTACTTACGTATAAAAGCTGGACTGCTATTTTTGTGTTTAAAATGTTTTGGGACAGGCATTTTTACCCCATCGTTTTACTCACTTCATCCATTGCAAACACTATTTATGAAGTTAAATCTGGTAGAGGAAAGAAAATCAAATTGGTTTTATACACAGAACCTGTACCACTTACACAGATCTATATAGTACTAGCATAAGCCTTTCCTTCCAAATGAAAGAAAAATATTAGGCTTACACAGGACCCTTGGTGGGATTCAGCTACACTGTGACACGCTTCTGCGACGCACATGTAAAAGTGGAAGAGAGAAGTGTTTGGTGTGAATGTCCTAGGCCTTCATTTTTCTTGCTATTTTTCGCCATAACCTTTTTTTCTTAATCATCTTCTGGGAAACTCCTTCCAAGTTTTATTTCAGCCAAGCTTCTATATTAGGCTGCTTTAAGTTTAGTTCCCCTTAGCGTTTACTCTGTAGTGTGATCGCTACTTGGGAATGCCGTCATTTGCTTGAAGGTAAGTTCTTTGAACTTGATTTTGAAGATAAACAATATTCTTCTCATTCAACTTTCCACAGCATTTCAAAATAGCTTCCAGATCTGAAGTAATGAACAATTACTATCCTTAGTGGAATTCACTAATTGCGTGATTCATATGTAACACAAGATTCATTCTTTATTTGTATTGTTACAACTGACTTTATTTTTCCTAGTTCTATCTATAAAATTTTCAATTGTAAATTCTACTATTGAACAAATTTACCTTGGCACATGCACTTCCACGAGAATAACAAAACTACAAAAAGGAAAGGTGGCATTCAAAACAGAAAAAGTTTTTATCATTATCCTGTTTCTCAGTGAGTTTCATGTGGATTTTTTAATGCAACCAAGGCAAGACAAGAGTAAACTCGTATGACTTAGTGAAAGAAAGAAATAAAATGAAGAGGAAATTGGGACTGGGCTGCTGAACTGCAGTTTTAATGACTGTATTTTTATAAATTCATAAAGGTCCCCCCTGTCTGTCTCTGTTGGTAATCCTGAAGTGCCTTCACAAAGCTGGTCTCAGTGATTTTAAGTTGTCTCAACTGCAGGTGAGCAATGCTGGGGATTGTTTAGCTAGCAAGCTACAGCGCTTTGTAATTCCAGGGAAAAAAGGACAGGTTAGAGAGCCTTACAAATTTATCGGTGGTTACTGAAACACAGATTAAGCTAGGTTTCTTGAAAGTAAATATATCGCAGTAAGTAGGCAAAAAAAAATTGCCTTTGGTTTTTTTTCTTCTCTCACACAAAGGTCAACCATTACAGTTACATGACTCACAAATTGCCCCAAAAAAGCTATTTAGGGTCACATATCACAAGGGCCGGCATAACACAGACCAGAGGAACAAGCTGCCCTCCCAGTCTTCCTGCGACCCTCTCTGCTTTCAGGAGTGATTGCGGTATCCCCATCTGCCTTTTCCCAGCGATGTAATTCACATAAAATACTTTAAAGAGGAAAAATTCATCTTCGTAAGTCTTACTTACATTTATGGAGTCTTCTACATCTATCTACAGCTTTTTCTTTTTCAGATCATCTCAGGTTTTACTCCACCATGCTTTCTGTTTCAAATCTTTAAGTTTCATGACAGAGCAGTCAGCTGGGATCGCCGCTTTCAGCAAGTCCTCCTCCCAAATGCTCACTGAGACTAGAAAGCACTGTCTGAGGCCCAGGAGCTGACAGAGTTAGGAGATCTTTCTTTACACGTTAGTGTAAAGTGGCTAACTGCCTTTTGGTAAGAAAACCTGATGAAAAACTGCAAGCCAACAACCGTCCCACAGGGGACCACAAAATAGATTTGGCAGCTCAAGGTTTTAGTTATTGGTTAAAGCTAGCAGTGACAGTGGGCGAAAAAGCCAGGGTCCAGCTGAGCTCCTGATACCAAGTCCGGACAAGCCCAGGGGTTGCCTGCGTTTTGGTAATGCTGGAAAGGAAGAGATTTTCTCACACTTGTCCCACTCAGACTTCATTTTGCTGACCATGGGCAGCCAGCAGCTCGCATGACCACCTGGCCAAACTTGCAATAGGCGTCCTTTCGCAGTTTGGGTGAGAGCTGGAGTATCTTCTGGAAATGGCTGTGGTGCCACGGGCTGCCATTGACCTTTGGCTCCATCGCGTCGTTTCAGCTGAAATTTCTGCTAGGTGATGCACAGTCAGCCACAGTAACCAGCTTCACCGATGTCGCCGCTGGCTCTGCTGCATCCCCAACCACTCTGGGTTTCAGCGTGGTACTGACATTTTCTTGGTTCCTTGGTAAGCAGCTCTTGTCCCTTTCTGCTCTGCTTCCACCTGAAAAATAGGCTGGCAGGGGAACAGAGCACAGCTGGGAGCCTTGTGCGAGGCTTGAAATGTCAAACAGGACATCCTCTCTGTGGACATGTGCAGCTGCAGGTATCTGCTCTTTATCTTTTACCTCCCATGGCTGTCTCTGGATATGGGCAAAGACAAGAAACGGAGTCATCCTCCCAAGGAAGGCTTTTCCTTCAACATTAATGAGGATTTTGCAGAAATCCCTTAGCTCCCACTGTCTGTGTCCTTAGGACTGATAGCTCTACCTACTATGAAATCAGATGCTTGGGAGAGGAGGAGGAGCAGTGTTAACTGGAAAATACAACACAGATGAAACATAGCACCTTACAACAAACATGACTACATTTCATACCTTGACTGCACCGACTTTTTGCAAACCTAAAAATTAGACATATGAGGGTACTTTTTTCCTTTGTTAGTCATATTTAATCTTGCCTGACATGTATTTTCAATAAAATGATTCTACTTTCTAGACAAGTTATCCTGGGCTTACCCAGCTTTAATCTGAAGCCAATACTCTGAGTTGTTTTTTACTTCACCTCTTCTATATTAGTGCCATTCAACCGTTTCACCACAGGTTAAAAAAAAAAAAAAAGAGAGAGGGGGAGAGAGAGAGACTTTTTTAGTTCAAATATTTATTGATTTTCAAAAAAAAGGAGGGTGAAGAGGGGGAAATGCAGGAATGTCCTACAGTTTCTCAGAATTTATGGAGGCATTATATACTCATAAATCCTTGTGTTCCTTTATTAGACAAACAGCCCTTCTGAGATAAACAACCTAACTATTATTGAAAAAGATCTTTTAACTGCATAGTCCTCAGAAGAGAAAAGCTTTTAAATGCTTGTGAACAGTGGGTTGGAGTAATTGGTGGACCAAACATCTAACAGAAAGTTCAGGCTTTTTTGTACAGAATTGATTTGAATCTGGCTGCAGGTCACAGGTACTAATTTGGTAGATGTGAGCCTGTTGTGAATATTATGGATATTTGCCCATGATATTCAAACTGTCTTCTACAGACCACAGTCCCTGATAAAAAGAGTGTCATGGTTAGACTGTTGCCCTTATTAAACAGAGTTCTTTGACGAAACCTGAGTCTTACTGGTGTTTTTAGTCTTGTATTATATTTATTACTTGCAGTTTTAAAATAACCACTATATAACAGATGTATTGTCAGTGACTGTATTTTCGCAACTGCAATCTACTGTGGATCTGTCCATTGCTCAGTGACTCCCCCCCACCTCGCACCTGCAGGGTGCAGAATTACTGCGTGGGGCTATAAAAAAAATTGTTACTTTACTACTGTAAAATATGTCATTTTCATGACATAACATCAATATTAAATACTCAAAGATTCTTATGGTGTTTATGATTTTGAACGACCAAGGAAAAGAAACAGAAGGGATAAAGTTGCATTTATCTCTGCAGCATTATTGTCATATTTTACTCAGTTTAACACGTTTTGAACATCGAGAAAATGTTAAGATGCTACCGAGAAAATTATCAGTGAGTATTGAAAGTAGGTAGCCACTGGAAAATATCATAATTAGTCTTCTATAGAGTGTTTTCAGTCTTTTCTTGGAATACAGTCCCTTCATACAGAACAGACACTTCTCTGCATCCTTTCCCTCTGTGTGTGTGTCTGTGTACATACCAATGCGCAGACACGGATGTGCATGTATGTACATGTGTGCATAATTCTGACTCAACTGTTTCTAAACTTTCTGCACCGAGGAATAATATATATGCAGTTTAATTATTTCTCATCTGTGAATAATTATAATAAGCAGCCATTTTGTAAAGGATAGAAGTTAACCCTTATCGCCATGGTACGATGACTGTGGGGCTATGATCTGCTTTCGTGGCCTGGGTACAATTAGGAGCGTGGCTATAGATGGAAATTACCAAGGGGAAGGAAGAACTGCTCAGAACAGAGCATCTCTGCTAAAAAAAATTGACTGGTAGCGACAGTTCAGCTTCTACATATTTCTTAACACTTTCCTGCTGTTGAGTCATGCTGCATTACAAAATCACCTTGCAAATCAGAAAATTGTGATGGTTTAAACACTTTTATTTTAAAACAACCTGTGTTGCTCATAAACTACAGGCCAAACGCCAAGGTATTTATTCACAGAATCGTATCCTACTGAGCATTAGCTGGCGTACTACCTCAGACTACTACCCGCAACAGCTAAAGGCATGCTGTGACTGTCTGAGACGTTCAGCACCTTGCAGAGCCGTGTGGGTGTTCAAGTTAGCATGATTAGTCCAAAGAGAGGAAAAAAAAACCCAGAAAATTGATTTGGCCCACAATCAGATAGCTGGTCCGGTACACAGTTGTACACAATACAGATTGCAGGGTGACATTTTGGTTCGATTGAATTCAATAGAAAAATGCTTACCGGCTTTAACAAGGACAGATTTAATCCCAGAACCTGAAATATCTCCACAAACCAGTTAAATTTCAGCACAAAATGTCTAAATGCATGTTTTATCAAGCCACTTTTATGTTTCGCTGGCCCCTTTATCTTGTGTCAACCAAAAATTCATAATACCAATTTTGACTGAAGGCTGGCTTTAATTACAATTTCTTTTACAGGTCTCCACTGCTTTTTGTATCCTGGGAAATGAGAGCAATTCTTTCTATCATATTCAGAAAGAAAATGAAAAGGTTGGTAAATGTATAAGTAATTTTAACTGATTCATTGATCTGAATACTTTTAAAGTAATACAGTAAGTATTTCTGTCACACTTTGAAGTTCGGCTTGGAGCTCAGTTACATCCCTTAGGGTTATTTTATAGCCATTAAGAATGTGTACCTTTTATCTGGTGCCTTCAATTAATTGAATTTCAAAAATATTCTCAAATGTTTTTAGAAAATCATTTAGTTCCTGGAGGACATTCCTGTGTGATTTATTGTTACAGTAATTAAAAGCAGTGAGTATTACACTGGTCACTGTTGGAACTCCTGTCTGCCTTTGGCTATATTTTGGTTTAAGTTAAAACATATAGTGCACTTGAGA
Organism: Fregata magnificens; assembly: GCA_013389945.1. Lineage (NCBI taxonomy): Eukaryota > Metazoa > Chordata > Aves > Suliformes > Fregatidae > Fregata > Fregata magnificens. The sequence continues at coordinate 108,701 of WAAD01039691.1, forward strand.
GACTTGTGAAGGGAGGCAAGAAAAAAATTAATTCTTTTCAGATTGCTTCAGAATTTTGGCACACTTAGAAGTAACCTCTTAAAGTGATCACAGTGATATTTACATGATAATTATATGCAAGCACAATTAAACTTCTATATTAAACAATTAAATAATGCTTTTCCTGCTATGGTAAATTATTCCTGACTACCCATATTAGTATTCTGTAGTTCTAATCAGTGCCATAAATAATTTTCAGTTTTACACATTCTGCTCTGAAGCAATTATTAAGAGCTCTCAGGAAAAGTTAAAACAGCTAATGAAAATAATTAGCAGAAAAAAATGATGGTTCATCCTGCATGGAACGATAACCCTAACTGAAAACTACAAAGGCTGCTTTAACTGCATCTTTGTTTTCTGAGGCACACACGGTTCTCTCCTGTAATCCTTTTGTGCAAGAAGTGATCGCTCACGAGTAGCATTTCATGGAACTACTCACTCATGGGAAGATCGGTGGGATTAGACCCGAGGCCCACTTCTCTTTAGTTGCGTAACATGGAGGAAGGAGCTTATTCCTGCATTGCTTCCCTGGAGCTCCACCTCAGTAGCATTGCTCACCTGGGCAAGGTCTGCAGGCTCAGGCTGCCCTCCCTGCTCAGGCAAACCTGCAGTGCGGGAAGGAGAACTTGGTGCTACTGACTCACTCGGTATCTTCTGCCTTTTCAGGGTCTTCAAGGACGGTTGAAATGGCTAAGCTTTTAAGCATTTAAAATTATGCTCTTCTCCTACTAAAAAATAATTCTCTCCACCCATCCATATATTGAGTGCATTAAGACAGCCTTAGCTATTTCTCTAACCACATCAACATTTTTTTTCTACCGCAGAATAAATATCTTCTCAAAATCACGGGCTCACAAAGGGAATTATGGTAACTCTTGCTTAGGAAATTATTGAAAAAATAATTATGAGCCTATATCATCGTGGACTACAAAAGACCCACAAATGATCACACAGAATCTGAAAATAAATATGTTTCATCAGTTTAGGCGCGCATTTATGAGTAGAAGTATGGTTGTACAGATCAATACAATGCAGGTCAGTACCAAATAAACATTTCACATTAAAATGTACACACTGAAGTCATTGTTCAAAGTAATAACCTATCCTTTTAATAAACCATCCCTTTTACACTGAAACACCTAAAGGTTTTCTAATGTGTATCAGTCTTTTGAACATCACATAATGAATTTAGTGTGAGAAAAGGAAAAGAAATGTACCTGTGTGGATCCCTGCACATGACGATAAACCTTCTTGCTCTGAGGCTAGCATAAAACTTGGCACCCAAACCAGAAGAGGACAAAAATATTTTCAGTGAAAATCTGATTTCTATCCATGTATGTACTACATTCTGAATTACGTTGGCTTTCCTGTGACATTATTCCAGTTACGTAAATTATCTCAGAGGTTTCATGATTAAGCTAATGTGTTTCTAGGACCTTCATAGTGTGCATGGGTTATGAGACAAGCATTAGTATATTATTCCTTGACTAGGTGTGATTTAATAGCCTCTACAGGAAAATAAAGGCCAAAAAATTAAGAGGTCAAGCTAGTGTTTTCTCCCATCTGATCTCTTAGGAAGTAGTTCTTCAAAGAACAGCCACGGTGCTGCAGGAATTGACACTGGTAATTAAATGATATTCCCTTTCTGAATGGAAGTATGTGGTGCTATCACCAGTGCTGTTTGTCTAATGACATGGAAAATTAAGGTTTTTAACCACTTGGTATCATTTAATGACAGCCTTTTCACAGCAGAGAGGGCATTGATCTAGCTACAGAAATGGGACGGAGTGCCAAAGAATGCCAGGATAGGCAGGACCAACACCATTCCTACTGCGGGAAGAGCACCTTTTAATAGCTTAAACATTAAAAACGGTTGAAACCTTAGTATTATTGGTCGTTTAAAAAAAGAGAGGGAGAAAGAGAATCTGTAACAACGTCATGAACAACATCAAGCAAAATCTACAAATGCCCCTCCAGCATTTGGAATCATGGGCTGCGGCCCATGATTTTTGGGGGCTGCTTCCCGAAAGCTTTTGCTCTGGTTGCAAGCACCTTCATGGATTTATCGGTGATCTGCGTTCCCTTAATGGTGGTGTCCTTCAGGTCGCTATGGTTGACTTGCATGCATGTCTACCGGGATTTCAGCCCTGCTCAGTTTGATCGCCCTCCTGCCTGGCTAGGCCGGTCTTTGTCAGAAAGCCACGGTGCTTTCTGGTGCGTAGGTCAAAGTGGCAATGGGTCGCAATTTCCGAGGTGTGCAGGTCGACGTGGGCAAACCGGAAAAGAGAGGCTCAGGAGTCTGCTTGCTTCCTTTAACCGCCACCGAAATGATAAAAAAATGTTGATCTCTTGGAACCGAGGTTGTTATGTTACGAAAGATACCTATTAATGCACTGTTACTGGCGGTAGGCGTTAATATAAAAAACGCTTTTTTGAACGATGCCTCCTGCCCTTGAACATCGCAGCAAATTTCAAGGGGGCGGGGGGTGCCCCGCAGCACCTCACCACAGCGGCTCCCCCCCTGCC
>WAAD01039692.1:7201-21780 GCA_013389945.1 Fregata magnificens
AGCCCCTTCCCTGCCTGCTAATCGAAGAATTCCCCCCCCCTTTTTTTTTTTTTTCTTTTTTATATCTCCAAGTTCTCTGTTCTACTTTTCATCATTCAATCTGGGTACTTTCCTTCAGGTGAGAAAGGCTGTTACTCATTTTGTTTTGCTTTTTAAAGTTACTGTGTATGCGTATTCCCATGCACTGACTATGAACTGCTACAGATGCATCCCAAACCATTTAGTTCTATGATACAGCTCTAGCTACTCGATCAATAATTCAGGAAGATATTCATCTCGATTTAGTTACCGCTGTCAGTACAACCCTTTATGCCTGGATGAAAAGAGAGCAGGATCTTCATCTGGAGGTTTTACCTGTGCTGCTCAATGAATTAACCTCTAGGAGATGCCACAGTGATGAAGCAGTCAAAAACCTCCAGCAGGCAACTTCATCACATGGGTAATTAGTTCACTACATCAATAACGCCTCCAGTTGTTAGCAGCGCTAAGGCTGAATCCCAGGTCTGCTTGTTAAATTCAGTCAGCACAACAGGCCTTCACTGTGCTACAGGTATAAATAACCTTCTATTTTTAAATGTAGTTAGCTACTGCTTTTTTTTTTTCATCATTTTTAGTCATTATCTCTTGCAATAAATTATACTTTATTTCATTCATCACGTCTATAACCTACTCCCAGAAGGAAAAGAAATAATTAATTTTAGAAACCTCTGACATTTTCACAAGGCCTGATCAACTATAAGAGAGACCCATATTCGAGAGTATTAAAAACACTACTGCTGCAACGCTGACATGCCCAAGCTTATATGACTCAAGGCACGAACTCTTGAATCTTCCACAGAGCAGAACAGGGTGCTATCACTGCGCTACCCAGATAAAATAATTAATCCTCTTATAAGCAAGAATCAGAAGTAAGTCAGCACTAAACTCCCTTAAATGTTGTTCCACAACAAAAAGACAAATCAATGCCACACAGAGCTTCATGATTTCTAACCTTGTAGAAACCATTTCAGGTCTGTGTGTGAGTGACTGTAGTACCTAAGTACTAGCAAATTCAAAGACTGTCGTCAGGTTGATTCAAATTATTTTTTGCTTTCTACTAATTCCTGCTCCATGCCTGATGAAAGGCATGTTTTGTCCAGGACATACACTGGGATAAGCATCTCTGATGCTTTGTGAAAAGGGTCTGATATTCCTGGGACCCCAGTACATTACTAAATTGGAAAGGTCTTGCCCTCTCATTGCCAAAATTCACTTCAGGATAGGATAATCTAATAAAAACTATATGTTCAACAGTATAGATTAGGACTGATTTATGACAACTTAGACTAGCTCACAGTTTTTGGCTTAATTACTTGAAAGTACCCACTTTTTCTTATAGTAATTTAGTAATATCATATAACCTGTTACATACAGTGCATACAGATATATTTTTACATGTACTTTGAAGTATCTTTCATAGTTTACCTTTAATTACTTACAGAGAAAACTATAAACACTTGAGCTTTTGGGGCAATTTTCTTCTTATTTAAATGCATTTTACTTAAATGTTTAAAAATCTTAATAAAAGTTATGTTTGGTTTTTATTTTTTGAGGTAGCCGATAGTTCTAAAGACTTCAGTGGGTGCTAAGAATTGTGTGTCAAGTGTCAATGCAGTCCAAATACAGGGATATTTGAAGTGGATGCAAGACATTCATACATTAATCTGTCATCACCCAGTCTAACCCAACATACAGCACAGACCTCAGGACTTAAAGTAATTACTTCCTGCCTGAACCAGAGCATATCTTTTAGTGACATATGCAATCACAGATTTTAAACATTTTTAAATCACAGAGATGTCAGAGCTACTGAGCTAACTGCATTTTCCTCTTTGATAATCTATTTGAGCACCATTTTAGGTCTTAGCTCTCAACTCTGTTCACAGGTAGAATGTGAAATTTCTCCTACGGTCATGTCAAATCATGGATTGCAGTCGCCCATCCTACTCTCAGCCAGCCTGACCTGTTCACATCTTGCAGTTCCTCTGCTCCTTTTGGAGCCAAGGGTGATAGCCCACAACTAAAGAGCTTGCAAAAGCAAAGTATTATTTGTTCAAGTTAAAAACATATTAGAAGAAGAGTTTAACACAGTAAGTCAGTGTGTTTTGCATCGGGTTTTTTCCCCATAATGTATAACATTTCTAGGACTTGGAGGTTTGGTGGTGGTTTTTTTGTTTTTGTTTTTGGTTTTTTTTTTTTAAACTTCCTTCACAAAATGCCCCTCTCGCTCTCTCCCTCCCTCCCTCTCTATTGGTGCTGTACAGATCCTGATGATGAGTTGAATCTTTCTCACTTCAGCAAATCTTCCTAACTGTTTACAGCCCTTCAAAGTACTGCTCCCATGAACTACCAAGACAGCCCTCTCTTCAGCTTCAGGCGTGGAAGCATGTTGCTCCCCTAGAATTGTCTCCTGGTATTAATTTGCAGATTATGCATCTATAGCTATTGTGTCCTCTTCCTGTTTTTCTTCCTCTCTGAAAGAAGCATTTGGACAGAGTAATCCCATTAGCCCAACAATATCATCTCAAACATGTCACTTAAAATGCTGAGAAGTAATTTTACAAATAGATTTAGATTCTTGAATCACAGAGTCACAGAAGGGTTGAGGTTGGAAGGGACCTCTGGAGGTCATCTTGTGTCCCCCGCCCCAAACATGGACAACCTAGAGCAGTGGTCTTCAAAGTGGGGTGCGTGCAAGACAATCCATTGGGGTATGCAAAGAAAATATTAGAACTTGTACTTTCTTTTTTTAAACATAAAATTAAGAAAGAAATTAAGCTTTCCTAATATTTAATATATAGCTGGACACTGGCACTCTCAGTTGGTCCGTATGTCAGACGGTCACGTCTTCCTGGGGGAAGAGTGGGTGCTCCACCACACAGAGGGGGTGACAGTGACACCCTCACTTGATCATTTGCTTTAAACAAATTGCAATGTATTGCAGTTCAAGTGTGCCTGATTAAGTGGATTTATGGTTATTATCTAGTTTAAAGTGAAGTAGAGTAACAATTACAAAATGGATAAGTGGCTTAAAAATATCCCTACAACGAAACCAAAGTCTGGAGATGATACCAATAATGCAAGCACAAGTGAACAACAAGAAAACATCAGAGCTGACACTTCTCCTTAGTAAGAGCTCTTTGTCAGCCACATTACAAGGTAACAACGGTGATGACCTAATCAGATCTCACAAGAACTCGGCCAAAAAAATTTGAAATTATCAATATCAAAATAAACTGAACTTAGAGGCAGACCTTCAAATCGCTGCATCATATAGCATTAAACCAAGATTTTAAAAAATAATGAAGCATATTCAATCATATAGCTGTCTCTAAAAAAAAAAAGTATTATTAATAGCAATATTTTAACTAGAACAAAAAGGGGGTTTTTTTACCGTTACTAAAATAAAACTCAAAAATATTGTTTATTTCATCTTTATCTCATCCTTTTAAAATTTTTTTCTGTGCATGTTTTAACTGTACTAATTATATTTGTATGGTAGTATGTGTATATAAATTATAAATAATTATACACATATTGGGAGTGCATGCTCAAAAATATTTTACTGATAGGGGTGTGTGATCAAACAAGTTTGGAGACCACTGACCTAGAGCAGGCTGCTCAGGACCATCTCCAGATAGCTTTTTACTATACCCAAGGATGAAGGTCATCTGGTCCAACCCCCCTGCTCAAGCTGGGCCACCCAGAGCTGCTTACCCAGGACAACATCCAAATGGTTTCTGAATATCTCCAAGGTTGGAGGCTCCACAACCTCTCTGGACAACCTGTGCCAGTGCTTGGTCACCCTCACAGTGAAAAACTGATGTTTGGGGGGAACCTCCTGTATTTCTGTTTGTGCCCATTGCCTCTGGTCCTGTCACAGGGCACCGCTGAAAAGAGTCTGGCTCCCTCCCCTTTGCACCTTCCCTTTGGGTATTTATAGGCATTGGCAAGATCTGCCTGAGCCTTCTCTTCTCCAGGCTGAACAGTCCCAGCTCTCTCAGCCTTTCCTCATAGGAGAGATATTCCAGTCCCCTTACCATCTTTGTGGCCTGTCACTGGACTCTCTCCAGTATATCCATGTGTCTCCTGCACTGGAGAGCCCAGAACGTGACCCAGCACTCCAGCTGTGGCCTCACCAGTGCTGAGCAGAGGGGAAAGATCACCTCCCTTGACCTGCTGGCAACACTTCTCCTAATGCAGCCCAGGATATCATTGGCCTCCTTGGCCACAAGGGCACATTGCTGGCTCATGGTCAACCTGGTGTCCACCAGGACTCTCAGGGCCCTTCCTGCAAAGCTGCTTTCCAGCTGGGCAGCCCCCAGCCTGTACTGGTGCATGGGGTTGTTCCTCCCCAGGTGCAGGACTTTGCACTTCCCCTTGTTGAACGACTGTCTGGTTTATCAGCCACCTCTGGGTGGGGTCACCTGCAAACTTGCTGAGGGTGCACTCTGCCCCATCATCCAGATCATTAATGAAGATGTTGAACGGGACTGGACCCAGTACAGACCCCTCAGGTACACTACCAGTCACTGGCCTCCAGCTGGACTCCATGCCACTGATCACCACGCTTTGGGCCTGGCTGCTCAGACAGTTTTCTACCAACCCCACTGTCTGCTCATTCAGCCCATACTTCATCAGCTTCTCTGTGAGGATGTTGTGGGAGACAGTGTCAAAAGCTTTACTGTAGTCAAGGTAGACAATACCCAGTGCTCTCCCCTCATCTACCAAGCCAGTCATTTCATCATAGCAGGTTATTAAGTTGGTCACTTCCCCCGGGTGAATTTGTGCTGACTGCTCCTGATGACCTTCTTGTCCTTCACATGCCTGTAAATGTCTTCCAGAATTAGTTGCTCCATCACCTTCCCAGGGACTGAGGTGAGGCTGACCTGCCTGTAGTTTTCTGGATCCTCTTTCTTGCTGTTTTTGAAGACAGGAGTGACATTTGCCTTCCTCCAGTTCTCAGGCACCTCTCCCAATTGCCATGATCTTTCAAAGGTTATGAAAAATGTCCTCGCAATGACATCAGCCAGCTCCCTCTCAGAACTCATGGGTGCATCCCATCAGGACCACAGGTACCAAAGGAATGTCCACTTCAACCCTTAAGTTTTTCCAAAAATGAATTCACCTAATTCTCAGCCTAAATTTGTTTAGTCATTCAGGCTTGTTTTACTAGTGGCCTGCTACTCTGTGGGTCACCTCAATTATTAAACAGCAGTTCTCTACAGCATGCTTGCCAACCCAGATCAAATACTGCAAATTTGATTTATTGATTAGATCCTAGTGGCAGATTTAAGGAATTTCAAAGGTGAGCTTCCAAATACTTAATGGTTCACCACAGTTCTTCTTCTGAGCTCCCTTGAGTTTGTTGTCCTTCACAAGTTGTGATCCTGCATGAGCTAGATAAAGTATTCCAATGACATTATAATAATGCCAAGTATTCCTCCCGTTTCGGATACTTCTAATCAGACATCAAAAAGCATGGCTTCCAAGTCTTTTTCAAGCACTGTTTCCTTGATAGTGTTTCTTTAGGCTGGAGGCATGTCTTCATTTCTGTGTCAAAACACACAGTGCTTTCTTGCACTCCAGTTTTCAAGATCACTTAGCTCTCCTCTGATCACTACTTACCATGGCACTAGCCCTGTTGTCATCTGCATGCTTTTATCAGGAATGACTCTATATTTCTTCCTCATCAATAATAAAAAGGTTAAACACTGTCAGATCTAAATTAATCCTCAGAGGACCTCCACATACTCCACATTGATTACTGACTACAATTAGGTTATTGAGACCTATTAGCCTTTTTTTTTTTTTTGAAACACACTTGATGTATGCTGATGATTCTATATCACTCCAATTCTAAATCAACACGTTACATGGCACCAAATAAAACATTTTATAAATATTAAATGTCACATATCTTTGAAAAGTCAAATTTGTTCTCTCAAAACATCACATTCTCTTGAGAAAAGATCTATTGCCGATAACCTTGTGTTGATTGAAATTAATTAATGAAGAATTAAAGGTATGTAGCACAGTTGACTCCCAGGCAGCTATTTTGCACAGGATTAATGTCTGCTTGACAGGCTTACGATTACTTGGTCATTCCATTCACCTTTTTAATACTTTGTCTTATCAATTTTAAACAATTCCTAACTTTTTTTTAATGCACACAGCCATCCATTTCTCCTTCCCTTCTTTCCCCCACTTCCTCCCCATTTTTATAACCCACTTTACTTTTCCTCCCTTCTTAACAAGGATAAACCAAACAATTCTATTATTGAGATTAGTAACATTCTGCATATAAATTTGACTACCTCTTCCTCTACTACTTCCAAATCCACATTACTCCTGGAAGCAGAAGCAAGCACCTATGAATTGTTGGAAAGAAACGTCTTATTCTCATGATAAACAAGCACACCAATATACTTATGCAGTTTTATGATAGTAGTAAGTAAATTGCCAACAGTAGTAGTAAGACAGTACCAGGCAATTCCTGACCTAAAAGAGTTCTGAATTGTGAAGCAGGGAAATTCTTTACCAGGTCTACCCTCCCTNTTTTTATATAGAACCTATCAGTCCAAAATGTTTCATGAAAATAACATACGTAGCCATACGCTCAGAGTAGCGATGTAAAACAATCACCTATAACAGAAAATATCCTCCCTGCCAATGAAGTCATTGCCCTTTCAAATAACTCCACTAAGCTGGATTGAGACTTTTAGGAACACAAACACACCGCCTTTCAACACACTTTGTTTTATTCACAAGGGGAAAAAAAATTGCGATATAACTCACCTGTGGCATGAAATTATTAGCAGTGTTCTGGGAAATACGGTATTTTATTTAGGAAGGCATTGATTTGCAAACAATGGGGTACAGAAACAGAGCTCAACAAAAGTAAATAAAGGACTAAACAAGCATTTATGGAGACAGGAAATTCAGTGTATGAGAACTTTCTAGAGAAAAATTTATAATAAGCTTTTGTTATTTAAAATTGAGACTAGTAGTTGCAAGATGAATGGCCAGTTTCACTATGTTTAATAGTTTCTATTCCTTAGAAGGTTATTTTATTGATGTAAAATTTAAACCGTAGTTGACAAAATGTACCTCTGTTTCTCCACAGTTGTGAGTACTACAAAATCATGGATCTCCTTTCTGCAGAAAATTACCTCATTTACAAGACAAGTGTCCCGCATTTTATACAAACATTACATTCAGCCATATTTTCCGGTGTTCATAGGCAGTTTATTTTCTCTTTCTTCTCCCCCCAACGCTCAGGGAAGCCTGAGAGCAACCAAGAATTAAACAAAAGCAACCACAATGACATGAAATTTATATTTCTTATTTTTCTTATTGTTCTTTAGCATATTTACCTTCCAATTTTTTAGGAAAGTATTTTAGTCTAGCTTCAAATTCATGCATACTGGAGACTTAGTTAAGGTAAGTGTAATAGTAATACTAAAGTCATTTTACTCCTCCACTGATTTTCAGCAGTAGATCTGTTCTTCAGCCCCAAAGCACTAGTGGCATTCACCCATACCCACCACCACCACCTTTTTTTGGTTGTTTTTTGTTTTGATTTGTTTTCCCAAGATACACATATTAAACCAGAATTAATGGCCTACTTACAGGCCGTCCTTTTAACCAACCATACTTCAGAGCAAAGTAGATACAGGACATGAGGGTAATGCGGATGTTGCACATTCACTCCATTGCCCTCTGATCACACTCTTCCTTGCTAAGGAAAGGCACTAGAGCCTCCTTATGTGCTTGCCTGTTGTCGACATTATGGCTTATATATGGCAATGCCCCGTTTTCTTTGCAGGGAACTAATCCCCACATTACAACATCCTCAGCACTATGTGGAGCCATTTGACATTCACCAAACATGACAAGAAAGAAGTCTTGAGGTCTTTTTGGTATAGCAAATAAGAGTCCCTGTGAAGGTCCACCCTAAACAAACAGACAAAAAATGAAGCAACAAAGATGGCTTCACTATTTTCAAAAGGGCACACCACTATCACGCCGAGTTACTTGTGAACAGAGTCTCAAGATAACATCTCAAATTAACACTTAGCAGTTCTCACAGATGGTAAATCAACAACAGCTTCTGTACTGTAAATCCTTTCCTAAAAACTGTAAATCCTTGCCTTTAAGGCCCATCTCTCTGTAATCATCTTTGTTCATCTTTCACTACATTGCCAAAAGCCCCTAATTAGTATCATCTTAGGCTGCCTTTCACTGCCCCTCATCCTAATCAGTTGACTAATTACTTGCACATAATCTCAGTGTCAGGTTAGATGTTTTTTGAACAAAGATAAGCATGTGGAAGAAGTCCCTTGCCTAGGGGGCATGGAAGATAGTGTGTAGACAGCTACAAGAAGACCTCAAGTAGCGGGTAGGTAAAGCTAACTAGCCTTGCATAAGGAAAGGAAAGGAGGAAGAAAGATGCAGTCACAGTCAACAGCAAACTTACAAGCATGATAATCCACAAAAACCAACAGCAGGAAGCTTTTAGTAAGAAGGCAAGTCAAAGGAAAGGCTGCAGTGTATGAAGAACACTCATTCTAGCATGCCAGCAGGGAATGCAACTTTGGATTTCAAATGGGCTATACAAAGAAACACCAGCAGATGCTGCAGTAACTGATGCAGGAGGAGAGGAAGGCATACACAACAGTTTTCTGCACAGGCAAGAAAAGAACACATCTGATTTTAGGAATATATGAAAATATTTGGAGACGGTATGCATGTGTGAGAGAAAAGAAACCACCAGAGATGTACCCCCAAAAAAGTAACAAGATTAATGAAACAAGGAGCATAGGCAAGAGTAGAAAGAACAGTGTAGAAAACAACACTTAAGAGGACTTAACTACCCCCCAACTCAGACTGCATTGATGTGGCTTCCTCAGCGTAATGGTGCGTTAAAGAAAAAAGGAGACAATCCAGGAAAGATGAAAAGGATTGGATTAGGAATGGAATCCTTTTCAGACTCTTCTGCAAAGAACAGACCTCATGACAGAAAATAAGAGAAGGAATAAAAATTCCACCAGGTGGAAACATCTTAAAGATTTCCCTGGATATTTCGAAAGCAGTACAGAACTTGTGAAGAATGCAGAAGAGCATTTCACAGACATGCATTTACGATGTTGCTAATTCAGTAGTTAGTTACCAACAGAGTAAGTACTGCAAAGACCCTAAACTGACACCAAGGCAAATCTGTAGGGATGACGTTTTACTATTAAGATGAAACAAAACTACGTTAATTTGAGTTTATGGAGTTTATGTTAGTACATCAAGGAACACTGGAAGTTCAATACCCACAAACTGTGGTTCTGTCCCCCCCCTTTTATTATTCTTTTTTCCCTTGACTAAAATGCCTTGCAGAGATACTTCTACTTTGTGCCTTAGTGCAAGAGGAACTGCAGTACTACATTCAAAATTGTGAACTCATTTGAAAAATAACCTGCAACATTTCAGAAACAACATCTGTGCTCAGCACAGCCTCCCAGCAGAATCCCCAGGGTGGGTATTTTGCTCAACGGTTTGCTGCATCTAACGTTTCTAGGGGCAGGTCCTAAGCTTCTCGAAGCCAAGCCATACAGGGCTGAGTGCGTAATGCTGCTGAATCACACCCATGCAGTTATACTGACCAGCAGCCAAGGATGTGGCCCTACAGTACACCCAGAATCTCCAGAGTGATGCCCTGGGTCCGATGGCAGCCACATTCCAACAGTTTAAAGAATAAATTCTGACAGTCCTTAAATTTGTCATATTTCACATCCTGTTAAGATGAGCAGAGGCTGAAGATTTAACTCTGCAGTTGGCAACAGCGCTGCAACATGTCAATCCATAAACTGCAAACCTGGGCTGTGTCCAACAGCTGGTGCAGCCCGCCCTATGGAGTCACTTACTAGCATTGCTGTTATTGTATCCTCTCAATATTATTTGCACCGATCTTCACTAGTCTCCTTCACAGTCAGTGAGGTGGTCCAGAAGCAAATACTCGCTCTTAATCATTACGTGCCAAGGCCTGGAATTCAGCGTTAGCACGCCACAATTTCTTTTCTGTGACAGTCTCCATGACAGTATCGGAACTCAGAAAAAAACTGTTAGCTTTTTCTCACCTAACACACAACATGTGAATTCGATTAAATGGCTAATTATCACATATGTAGAAAAGTACAAAGAAACTACTTGGTTAACTGGATTTTTCCCTCTACTTAGCTTGTTTCTTATTAATGGGGAGAAAGTTTAGTTTGGCTAAACTATCATACAACCAACACACAATAGTTTATTCATCTCAACAAGGCAAGGAAGAAACTGAGGCACCTGCCAAACCTAAGGGTTAAAGAGTCTCAGGACTCTAACAGGATTTACTTCCCCCCTTGACTTTGGACACAACTGCCTAAATTAGAAAATCAGTTCCCTTAAGGCCCTGACCCCCCACCATCTAATCCAGGGAACAAGCAGGTACCTCTAAATGACAATTCAGATTTACAGTAGCATTGCTTCCAATTTAGGTTTGGTTGCTGCTATTTATGTGCTAGACACATATAACGCTTTATCTATGCAAGTTTGTTTTTCAAACAGCTTTGAAAAATCTCTAGTTCAAATTAAATGTTTTGTAACAAATGTCAAAACTGTGAATCACTGAACAGTAGCAGTAAGCTGATAGAGAAGATGCAACTTGCTCAATACAATTCTCCAAATCTGTTAAGCCAAAAGTTTTTTAATACAATTTAACTCGCCCTGGAGTGCAGTTAAATAATTGTGATGGATGGCAGCTTGTCTTAGTCTTTTTCATTTGTTAAATTATGATAGATGAATTATGCATATTACTGAATTTCAATGCATTCTTTCTGTTCACCACCCCTGTTTCATGAAAAACATCCAGTCAATAAATAGTCTAAATCCATCTCCATCAGAACCTTATGACATTCTACAACTATGATAAAGAAGCTGAAGGCCAAAAATGTTTCAGAGTAAGTCCCTTGACATTAACAGCAACAATAAATGTACACATGTAATGTAACTACTAAGACACTTGCTACTATCTCTACTTTAAATAAAGTAACTGAACCTGTATCTGGTAAAAATGTTTGTTATTAGCGCTTTATGAGAACTTTGGGGGAGGGAAGACTATAATAAATCAAACGCCCAAGACGACATAGGCTTTTTTTTTTTTTTTTTTTTAAACAATTAGCTAGCATGGTATCAAAGTCACATATTGAAAATTATGTAAAAGTGATTATTTCATATAAGAAAAAAAACCAAGACATATATTGCTAAATATAATATAATATTATTCTACGAAAACTTCACTTGAGCAGCCATTTGGTAATTATCTGCTCTTTGACAACACCTGCACAGAGACTCCTAGGATGCACAGTTTGTCATTTTAATGTGTTCCACAAAATCCCAGAGCACTAAGCTTCAGAAAAGAAAATCCATACCATCTACGTTTTCAAAGGGTTTTTATCTTGCAGTAATTGTTGCATGTGACTGCACCTGACTTCTAGCCATTTCAGTATCCGTGCTCAACCAGTGTAGCATTTCAGGAGAATGTCTGTTTACTTTGAATTATGTTCTTGAACTGGATTTTTCTTCGTTTAACTACAGGTGTACAGTGTCTTAAGTTCCTCAATTTGGGGAAAATTATAAAGCGAAAATGGCTGATATAGAGGTTTTCTTTAGAAAACAACAGTGTATGTCTCCATACGTATCTGTCTGTATTCGTAAACTACCACAACTCAAAATGTCTGACAGAGGTACTGGAACATTAACAGAAACCGCTTCTGACTTCAGATGCGCTGGTGTGCACCAGGAGAAAGTCTAGGAAACCTATGGAGGTACATCAAGTACAAGTCTACAAGAAAATCTAGTCAGGCTTTAAATGTGTCCCTCAAGAATTACGAAAAAGCAAACAAAACCAAGAAAACAAAAGGATTTGATTTGACAAAGTGCCACACATTTCAAAGATTACAGGTTATTTACTTTAACTGTTGGTGAGGTATAATTTAACACAGCTGAAGAACAGCATTGTGTATGTGATTCACACTACCAGCCTTAGGTACCTTCCACAGCAGGTTTTTGTCAAACATAGATGGAAGAAGGACTCAACCTAGAATGGCTAGTTTAAAGAATAAGGGGGCGGGGAGGGGGAGGGGAGAAGCTAGGCTATTAACTTCACTGGCAAGTTCCTCCATCTTTGATGAAAAGACTTATGAAAAGTTTATGAAGTACAGACATGAGGCAGTAGCTCTGTCAAATCTCAGTGATCTGGTCTGACTGACAGGTATACAGCTTCACAAATACATCCTGACAGTTACACACACTGCAGCACAAGGAATCTTATTTTAAGTCAAGTTTGCAAAAACTAAAATGTGACATTTACAAGATTTCTGAGCAAAAAAAACTCAGGGACAAATTCAATCTGTATTACCTTCACTTCATCCTAGTTTTCCTTAAATATATTGTCCCAGATTGTTCCTCTCATGTCTGCTATGCTGATACAGACCTAATGCCTAGGAACTACATTGACACTGTGAGTCTGCCAGGAGCTTTCAAAAAGCATTTTTATCTTAAATATGAAGTGTTTTCCTGTTGGTGAAATGGCATTACATCTTGCAGAATTCTTCATTCATCCCCACTGATACCACCTACTGTGGAAGGTTAGATCTGAATCATCTTCCTTAAAGGAAGCTTGACAGTTCATTTCAGAGGTTCCTTTTTGTCTCCAATTTCTCAGCAGAAATTAGTGTACATTCAGAAATTTCAAGCAGCTGTGCACCACTGCAAGTGCCACAGAACTAAAATAACATTTCTCAGAATTAGTCTGTCATAGTTTAAAGCATCAAAATTGTTAAGCAATTCTCAAATGACATTGTAATTACAGACTGCAGCCGCAGTGATGCTATACTTAAGGTTGAAAGAGCTATTCCTATCTAAAACACCATTTTCAGTTTCTTGCAACTTTCTCAGCATCCTCCCTTTAAGGCATACCTGAGACGGGGCAAACAGAAGCACACTTTTTTAACATGAACCTCCTTCACAATTCCAATTTTTATCGGCTAAACAAGCTCCTGTTCCTTAGAGAGCTTAATATTCAAACAGCAGAGAGAAAAAATTGCTATACATAAACATTACAGAAAAACAATTAAGTAAAATCATACGTTCTTGTCCCACTGGGTCCTACCTGGATGACAGAAGCTATGCATGTAGCTGGAAGCAGGTTACGATAGCAGTGCAGACAATATGAAATGGTAAAAAACCTCAGTTAGGCATAGTACAATTTGGAGAAGATTTTAACAGGAAAATCAGTTGTTATTTGTTGTCCCTATTTAGCTGTCCCCCAATCCCAGACCACCTAAACTCAGTGAGTGACAGAATTTCAACTCTGCGTTCCCTAGAGCTAAGGCTACAATGAGCCCAAAAAGGCTGTGTGAAATGCTTGCATTTGACTCCTTGCAGCAGTCTGATTATTTTTGAAAGCTCAGCTGAACGATCAGGTGTGAGCTGAGTCCTGCCACTCTTTATCCACAAGTCTAACTTGTGCCAGAAGCCATCAGCCCTACTGAGATCCAAAAATGAGATATTTTTTAACTGCAGACTCCCAAGATGCTATTCGTAACAGAGACCATGCCTGACATACACCCCAGGGAAGGAACACCACACAACATAGCAGTGGACACCTTTCAAAAAGCAGAAGAGGCTTGCCCTGTCCCTGTTTTTAAATCAACAGATTAGATCTCAGTTTACTGGCCAATGTAAACCCTAAATTCTCTTGAGGGAAGACACTCTGCAATGCTCTTGTTAAAATGTACTGCTGTGCAGAAAAGGATGCAAGACTCACCAGTCCAAAGACGAGGAGACAGAAGGATGGCTGATGATGTTAGTCTCACGATAAAAGAACTCATCCTGAAGGTGAAAAACTTTAAGCTATTATACAATAAAAGACAAGAGAAAAAACATAACCAGAAAAAGAGGAAGCAGACAATTGCATTGAAGAGCAAGTTCTGGACTGTCAGGAAGGTGCATATGCCAGAAAACCCACTGAAAGCTTTTGGGGATTCAGTTGTCTTCAGTGTTTCCCTGCTGGTTAGATCTAAGCAGGCTTGGCAAGGTGAGCTGGCGAAGCTGCCTGCCTACTGTGCCAACCATGCTAGAATGCCTGACTTTCTCCTTGTCCCACAGAGAATGCCTCAGATGTATCAGGAAGACCCTGCACACCCAGCCAGAGTCCAGCATTTCACTGAAATACCCAAAAAGCTCCACGGTATGACACCTAAGCTCTTTGAAGTATTTTTACCAGATTTGCACCTAACACTTCTCACTTCAGACCCTGAAATCAGAAAGATCATGACCCACTGATAAATCGCATTCACTGCTTGTTCTGTCTGGTTTCAGTAGATTTGTGGTAACAGCCAAGACAAAGACAAAACAGCATTTATCTGCCCCTTTTTGCACTAGCCTACAGTAGAGGAATACAGAAAGCAATAGTTTTCTCCTTTTCTTTGTCCTGACCTTTTCATCACTTC
>WAAD01039692.1:27327-39619 GCA_013389945.1 Fregata magnificens
CCTTTGTATGTGCTAACAATCCTGGCAGGTTTCCCTTCAATAAACCACTCCAGATGTTAGTCTCGGTAATTATGTCTGACATCTCTCAGCTTTGGTAATGAAATACTGCTGATACAATTCCTTGTTTGTATTTCTATGGATCATCTTCAGACATAAAAACTGCAGAGTTAAAACAGCCAAATCAACAGGCACAGAATGAAAATCTGCTAAAATTAATATACAGCAATCGCATGATTAGCATAAACAGGATAAATATGGAAACACAGGATTCTATGAGAAAACTATCAGTTATACAGTATATTTCGCTCTTCTGCTTAATAAAGATGCCCTTTCAAATACTATATATACATATGTATGACTACACGACAGACAAAATTATCAGTGTTATCAATATCATGGAACACTGTATAAGATACAACCTCTTTCTTGCTTCAAAGAACCAAACCTCAACTTTACACAACAGGCCTGTTGCCAACAAGGTATGAGAAGAAAGACGCACAATGGAGTTTCTAACCTGAGAAGTCAGGATTCAATACTTATTTTACCTACAATATTATCACATCAACTAAACTGAATATTAAAAGTGCTTAGGCAAAAAATGTGGTTAAATAATTTGCATCCAAAAAGCTTGAATTTTGCAGATGTGATCTTAGAGAACGCAAATTCTGGAAGGTATAAGATGTGTACAGTTTCTACATTGATAAATAAGCCTGCTCAAGAAGAAGTCATCGGCTCATACTACTCTCTTGGGGTTTTTAAATTATCACATTAAATGTCAACACTAACAATAAAGTGATTAAATCAGTACACAACTACTGCTGATGCCTGAAATTTCAAATATTAGTAGTGCTGTCAATGTTGTATGGAGCACACAGAAAGAAATTTAAGCAGGAGCTGATTTTATGTTAAAAATAAACATTTCTTATGGTCTTAAGCTGCGATAGGCATTATGCCAATATTTCTGCCAATATTATTTTATTTCAGATAAATTATCAAATAGTGTTGACAAGGTCTTAGTGCTAATAGCTTTCCTATATATTACACAAAAATATTACATATATTACACAAACACATTAATTAATAATTATCATAACTACCTAGCAACATTAAACCCCATCACCAAGAAGTAACTTTTAGGACCTACCCATCAGCACAAACCAGTTTTCCTTTTTAAAAGAAGTAAGAATAATGTAAAAGTCACTTTAACTACTGACTTCAGAAGGACTGAAATTAAGCCAAAGTCACTTAGATCAGTAGGAACTTAAGCGACTGCTAATTTGAAGTCTTCTTAATTGAAAGTCAGGAAGCCACTCATATTTACTGTAACATGCAATGCCACCATTTTCAAAATGTAAAACAAAAGCTTCAGCTGNATTTATAAAAACAGACAATTGCAATAATGATGTCCCACCACTGTACATTTTATTTACATAAGTATGAACAATTGTTTTGAACAGAAATATGTGGACACACATACAGCTGCCCATCCCCATGGCAAAAAACCCAGAGACTCTTACAAAAGCACATGCAGCACACTGGACGTGCTTTTGTAAACTCAAGGTCATCCAAAACAGTTAATGGTTTTGAACTTCTCTAAGTATTTTTAGGCATTTAAGTCAGCAAAATGTTTGTCTAACTACAACATTCAGTTAATGATCAAACAAGAAAACCAGTACTAACTGGCCACCCATGGCAAAATCTCATGACTATAGTTTACAATGAAGCAATAATTATGTTTTGTAAGAAATAAGGAAGTATACATTTCAAAGGGATTCACGTATTACAAAAATCACTTTAATATCTCAGAAGAATGCAGTAGGGCTTCCCAATCAAATGAGAGAAAAAAGGTGAAAGAAGCCAGAGGATCATTATCTGCAATTCTGAACATCTCAGTTTGCTCATCACATGAGCTCTGTTAACAAGAACCACAGCATTTAAGTGAAAGAAGTGAATCGGTGCCAATGCTGTCATTCATAACATGGTCTATGAAATGTCCTGACAATAAGGTGATTTTATTTAATGTAGACTGTGCTAGTAACTTGGCAGGTTATTTTTTTCCTGGTGGGATGAAGGGATAGAAAAGACGAAGACTAAGAAAAGCTCAAGAGACTTGGAAGGCAACGGTTTCAACAAAATATGAACAGTGTATTTTGGAAGGGGAGACATTAGCAGAAATATACCAAGTGCTTCTGATGATTCAGAAAATCCAAGTAGGTAGGTGTTATAGACACTGTAGATTTTAAGACACCACTGCTGTATCTGACTCTAAACAGAGAATTGTCAAGCTCAGAAATAATAAAATAATGCTGCACATTTAAGCCAACATTTTAATTGTGCAGATTCATTAAACTCATGTTTTCTTCTAGAAAAGTCTGGCTGAAGCCTAGAATCAGCCAGTAGGAAAGAGCCGATACTGGGGACTACAGTCTACATGAGTATGTCTGAACTTACAAAGGGAGTCAGCTCCTTACAGACAGGGCAGAAAGCCCAGCCCAGCACTGGTAAGGATTTTTCTAAGTCTCAGGTGAATGATCTTGTGACCTAGGTCAAAGCTGACCTGTTGGTAAATTATATTCAAAGGCAAACTTTTTCCCTTTGCCCACGCTAATCCCCATGACCCATCTTCAAGGTATACCATGGAGAGGAATAAATTCAATCTCTCAGAAGAAGCAGTGCAAACTGACACTTCAGAGGCACAGACAGAGCTTTTTCTTCCCATAGCCTAGGCCATCGACCTATATTTTGAAATATTCACACCACACAGAATAAAAATGTTAAATCTTAATATATTGACTATATGAAAAGGAGAAAAGAGCCAGCGGAAGAGAAAACAGTAACGACTACTCTTTGTGGAAAACAATAAACTATGCGTTAGGAATATTTGATTATGCAGAGTGGATAAACCCATTTTAAATAGCTCTATAGTATTATTTTCTGTGTCTTCTCTGAGAGGAAAACCACCTCCAGCTGAAGAACTACCTCTCGGTCTTCCTGTTCTTCAAGTAAATCCTTCGACATTACTAATACAGCACACTACTAACATGTGCTTACTTAGGGTCTGAACAGCATCATTATTTTGACAGGACTGCCTACAGAACAATATGCTTGTGCTAGACTACTTTGCTTATTTGACATCTAAAGGCTGAAGTAATGAGAGGAAAAAACATGAATCCCGACGCATTTTCTGAAGGTAAATTGACCTAGTGCTATATGAGACACCAAGTTCTGTTAAAAAACTTTTGATCTGCAATTCATTTCAAAATTGCCTACCGGTAGAACTTAAACATCTCAGTTTAAGAGGACTCTCCGGAAAGAAGCCAATACTCACCACTCTGAAATCTATCAGAAAGAAATAGGTACCTTATGCCATGCCTGGAAATATTTCCCAAACAAGGTTTTTCACAGGATCAAGACATTATGAATTCAGAGAGAGACTAGTTTTGCTTGTTCTCATACAATATTCAATAAACCTATGCTTTCACCTGTTCCTCAATAAAAATATTCTCAATTTTCTAAAACACAGACCACACCAATCTTCCATTACCGGGTATAATCATCATAACTATTTCAGTACAAGCCTCAAGTAAGCTGGTGTTAAAAGTTCATAGAAGAAATACTAATGAATTCTTCAAAAGCATCATTACTGGCTTCTACCTTTTGAACCATATGGGATGGTGTGCACAAAACAAAGCCGCAGCTTTCTCCCTCCTGGCCTATGTGGCACTAAACCAGTCGGCCATTCTTTAAAAAGGCAGATTCCTATTTGTGGTACTTAATGCCAAGACTAAGCTAGCTGCATCCAGACAATAATAACTATTTTTATTACTTAGTTTCTGAGATAAGAGGATTCTGTCATTAAAGCGTTCTCTTATGCAGTGCTTATTCCTGCTCCAGTGTAGTGGCCGAGACTGGGAAAGCTTGGAATTGATCACTTCCATTTGTTTTAATAAACTGCCCTACTTAACTCCCAAGACTGTATTGGCTTCATTCTGCAAGAGGTTTCGATGATGCTGATTAAATTATGTCATTTTTAGATAATTTCTAACTCTTATTTTAAAATGCAGTATTAATTTATGATGCATTTTCTAGCAAACTGTGGTACACAGATACCCTGTGTAAACTATGAAGATGTAAAAGCCCTGTTTCTATTCTCAATAGAATAAATAGGACTTTGGACAAAGTTCCTGTACACTCAGTGCAATGTGATGCAAAGAATTATTAGGAGACTTGGTGAAAGCACTTGTCTTTCTGCATGTGAAAATATCTTGACAGCTGCATTGCTTGAATATTGTTATGTGTTTACATCATCATATGGTTCCAGTAGGTTTTGTGTACGATTTCCAAATAAAATTTTTATTTTATTTTTACCCTGGCAGTGCTGTACCCATGCAAGCTGAACACTGCTACTATGTACTTGTACTATGTTTTAAGGAACAGCTATGGCTTACTACAGGGAGCCTCGCGTTCCTTCCCCCCACAATAAGTGTGCAGAACACGATCAAATCCAACCTCAGAGGCACACAGAGGAACGGGTACACGGCAGCACCATGCCAGTAAGACTGCATCTACAAGTAAGGACAAAGGTGCATGTCTTCTGTAACAAAGCAGTCTCCTGCAGCACTGATTCATACCACAAGTGAAACTCGGATACAAAGATCCAGACATGAGCAACTGAAAAAACTCCTGAATCTTCCCAAATCTCAGGCTGGAAGCCTATGACAGAAGTAAAGAGTTGAGGTGGGGCAGAGGAAAGGTCTCAATCTCAGATTCTCCCCCATACCTTTCGGTGTTACTGCATCACCAACAGGTTGGAAATTACCATTTTTTCCCCTCTATCTCCAACTATTCATACTAGACTGTGCCCAGTTCTGGGCTCCCCAGTACAAGGGAGACATGGACATACTGAAAAGAATCCAGCAAAGGGCCACAGAGATGACGAAGGGACTGGAGTATCTCTCGTATGAGAAAAGTCTGAGAGCTGGGACTGTTCAGCTTGGAAGAGAGAAGGCTCAGGGGGATCCAGTCAATGTTGGCAAGTACCTAAGGGAGGGTGCAAGGAGGACAGAGCCAGGCTCTTTTCAGCGGTGCTCAGTGACAGGACCAGAGGCAATGGGCACAGCCTGAAACACAGGAGGTTCCCTCTGAACATCAGGAAACCGTTTTTCCCTGTGAGGGCGACCAAGCACTGGCACAGGTTGTCCAGAGAGGTTGTGGAGCCTCCAACCTTAGAGATATTCAGAAACCATTTGGACGTTGTCCTGGGTAAGCAGCTCTGGGTGACCCTGCTTGAGCAGGGGGGTTGGACCAGATGAACTCCAGAGGTCCCTTCCAACTTCAGCCATTCTGGGATTTTGTGCATTATGTAGAGGCAGAATATAGGCCAACAACAGTATCTGATCCAGGATTTGCCTGTAACACCCAAATGACGAGAACACTTGTTTTAAAATGTCCATTACAGACCTGACCAATTCTTTCACATCTTGACTGCTAAGAGATGCATGCAGTATTTTATATTACTCCAATCAGATGAAATTAAACGATCATAGTAAGAAATTCATCTTTTCAAGGCAGCTGAGAATCCCTGTGTGACTTATCATCTTTAATTTCTGGCATATTTTGAGGCATCACATCAATTTTTAGAAACTCAGTGAGGTTCATCCATAACTAAAGCACCTGATGAAACAGGACTGAAAACAATTGGTAAGTATCTGTACCTTACAGAATATTTACTATATGTTTCTGTGGGAACATGGTTAAAGTAATGAAAATCATAATTTTTTTTGACTTTTAATAGTATGGTATCTCTGAGTTTCAATGGCAAATAAGATTTATTTATTTTCCCATTAAACAGATTTCCTTTCTATTTGAATATCCCATAATATAACATAAAATAGAAACTTGAAGTCTGACATTGTAATTAATTTTATATTACACAGCACTACCATTAATATTCTAAAGTCAAATAGCTAGCCAGTATCATCCCAAACATATCCCATCTAACTTATTTCCTGCATGTTCACAGGAATATTAGTTTAAGAATCTATTTACCAGAGAATGTGGTTTTCTATAGACACAGAGTACACTTTCTTTTGCACTAGTTATTCATCATAAAGCAAATACTGCAACCTGTTTTGCAAGCTGTTACTCTCCTACTTGGATTATATTACATCTTTCAGCTTTCTGTAGCTGTCATTAACTTTGGCCTCTTCTTTAGCTTCAATCTGAAGTTAATTCTCTGGCCAGCATGTTGCTTGCTGCTTTGAGGGATTAAATATAAGGGTTTATGAAGAAAAGGAGCTTTTCATACAATGCTATTACACCATGATAGCTTTCACAGAAATTGTTGACTCTTGAAAAATGTATGTTAAACACACATATTGCTCATTTAAAAAGAAATATTATCATATTGCAAAATAATAAAAAAGGATTATTTTAAAGCATTCGCTAAACATATATGGAATGCTATTACAAGAAGCAGACAGTAACATACCCATATTCTCAGCACAGCACACAGACATTCGAAATGGTGTTTGTTTTTTATATACATTGTATAATTATGCTTCTAAGACATATTCAAACTAATACCTAAATTTTTACTTCTAAAGGAAATTTTCTTAAGAAAATGGTATATCTAGAGAAGCATTATAGTGTTACAGAGTTACAAATCTGTGTTCCTGTTGTACCAGCTTTTCATTTTATCTCACTTTAGCTGCTGATGAAGTAAGGCATTCATGTACAGACCAATTTGGAAATTTAGGACAGTAATTAAATTGTTTATGCTAACCATAATATAGTGTGTCTGTGCTAATGTCTAAGATCTGTCTAACCAACAGATGCAATAACAGAGGAGAAACGTTGTGTATTTGTGGACATTTCCTTTCATACATGCTTCAAAACAGGAACTCACAGATAATTCTTTAGTGACAAAAATACATACATACTTCGATTTAAAAAATGAGCAGCTTCAGCTGACCCTGCTGATCTATTTGAGTACCAGTAGAGTATCTCAGGCTTTTCAATTACAAACAACTGGGAAAATCTTAGAAATTTAAAGTACATGCGAGATGCTAGCCAGACTTAACCTGGACCAGGTCACCAGTTGGAAATAATGGCAGTATCACTCTCATTTCCCTTTCCAACATGTTTTCCATTCCATAAAGTGGGGAGTGGTGTAGGAAGCTGCAAAAGACAACTTTGCTAACAATTAGCTACTGGAAAGTCTCCACAGTTGAGGGAATTTTCCATAGCATTAAGCAAGATCCTAAACAACATCTATCACTACCTAATACTATACAGTTAAAGTCCCAAATTCTGCATCACAAAAAATAAAGCAAGCCACCAAAGGAACACTTCAGTCAGTGTGCCAGCAAGCCTGTCTCTGTGGAAAGAACATGTTGCAACGTGATTTTGTTTCACTGAAAATCACCTTGTATGCAAAAGAGAATGTACCTATCTCAGTATCTTCTACAAGCAGTAATCATTCAGATGTGTTCTCTTGCCTCACGTGCTCTGCAATGCTAAAATAAAGACTACTTCTAACTTCAGTTAATTTGCACTGGATTATAGCTGAGTGACTTAGGTAAAAAGAAATGTATTATTAATATTACATCTGTTACAGATGGAATAAGCATGGATAAGCATAATCTTTTCATTGTTTTATGGAACCACAATCCACCAGCAAGTGTACAAATCTGTATGATATCCATGAGTGCTGGATTTAAATTTCGGTCTCAGAGAGAGGTAAAAGATGTGCAAGATCTTAAGTATACAAAGAATCCTTAGCTGACTAAACATATAAAATAGCTTCTGCAACTCATTTGCAGGGATAAAGCACATCTTTATTCCAGCATAATCAACATAATTTCTCACTTGTTTCTGATTTTCCAAAAGTACAGAGGATAAACACACAAATGGGTACAACTGGAGACTCGGGAACATGCAGCTCAGTATGGCACACTGCAATACGCTTCCTGCATGCCCTCCAGGAAAACCAGAGATGAAAGTTTTTCTGGGGTAGCTCTGCAGGCAAAAGCCCTGATATACATACCCATTCAGCAAGGAAAACTGTTAGCAAAAGCATCTTCATTCCAGTGTAACTGCACATACACTGGACTTCAGCACCTATGCACTGCAGAATAAGCAGTCTACATAATGTATACAGCTATTCATACTTTGAAATATGCACATACCCATATCTCACTTTTCTAGATGACACTGTTACCCTTGAAAACTTTTTGAGTTTAGCCCTTTAGACCTTGGATTCAGATTTAAAAAGACTAACAGTACAAGCACTCCTCCTGAAAGAGCTCTAGAGGACTGATACATTAAAGATTATGAAAGATGCCACATAAGCAGACAGAATGAATAGTAGATGGCTTTACAGCCAGATATCTGAAGTATCAGTACTTTCCTGTTAAGCACAAAACCCCTCTCTCCTTCCCCTAATTGTCCACCACTGACGACGACAGTAACTTTCCAAGTGGCTCTTCATCTCACCTTCCATTTTTAAATCTGCTGAATAGCAAGCACAAAATTGCTGTTACACCCATCCGCAAGAGATTTTATTTGGCAGAGTACTTTTCACCTACTTAGCATGCATAGGCCAAAGGGGAAGACGGTAAGCAGTCCATCATTTTTACATTCCTTGTTTTCCCTAAATGCTTCAGGCAATTAATTCTGAACATTTCTTTAAATTTTAAAGTTACATAAAATGCACCTTCCTCCCTGCTGACTGGTTATATATTAGACCAGTCTTTGTATCGCGTATTCAAGAGATGATGGACAGCATACAATCAATGTGGCTCACAATGAATCTAGCTGCCACTCTGGAAAGTTTATGAAGACTGGCACTAATGACCAAGGCACAGAACTGAATAAGCAACATATTGCCACATAACCTACGAAGGTTAGCAAAGTAACATATCCCAGCAATACTCACCAATTATTAGCCACTGGAAATTGGGGAACAGCCTTTCCTTCCACCTCTAAATGCAATAACTAGCATGACCCCTGAACACGTGGACAATCCCCTCCACCATCCAGGAAAGAGGGCTTTAATACTTCAGCATCTGCTCTTCAACAGCCATCCTGCTGAAAGCCAAGGGGAGGCCTTCAACTAATGAAAGTCTATGGAAAGGGAAATAAATGGCTCTTCCTTTTTAAATGAAATTGTTTAGTCAACACATCACATATATTGTCATTAATTGGGAGGTGCGGGGGGGATGTTAACTGAAAAGAAAAGGCCAAATTAGATATGAGGTTCAAGGTAAAAGTCTAACAACATGTACTTGGTCTCTTCTATTCATCAAGCAGCATTCAGACAGGACTGATCCCTTTGAACGATACACTGTCTGAACACTGGCTCAGCCTGTATGTGAAATCCAAAACTGATTTACTTAATTATGATTTTAAACTAAGCATGAAGCAATTGAAACTTACAGTACAGGTATAAAAATGGACAGTAAACAAACTCTTTACAGAAAACACCATCACAGGAGCCTATAGATACTCTGTAGAGTGTTACACAAATAGCAGATGAATTATTGTCTAATTACGATTGCCTTGCAAGCATATTCAAAGCTCTGAGCATCTGCTTCTCACATCGAAGAGCTGAAAAAACAGTAAAATTTAAGTTGACTATATACCAAATTTTATCTTCATAATGCTGACTACCTACTGACAAATACACCACTCTTCAAAAATTTCTGTCATCATTCCTCTTGGCTGACTACTAACTTCAACTGCACAACTGAAATAAGCCATGATAGTTAATAGTACCTGTATGTATGTAGAGACCTGTAAAAGCCCCTGAACGGCTTGAAATACTAATTTAAAAATAATTTCATAGTCCCAGATCCTAAAGAAACTAAATGCGTTCTGAAGAACTTCAAACTTGAAGCGCCTTGCTCAGTAAATTTTTGGACACCATCAAATCCATACTGTAGTCTTCAAATCATAAGAAATGCTTGTCCTTAGAAATCACCTATTTGGACAGGAATATTTTCTTTCTTCCCTCTCCCCCCCAACTGGGTCACAAACCATTTGTGGTTGAAGCTAAGCCTGACATTTAGCTCTCAAAGGTGGTTTAGACAGAATTAAAAAACAACAGCCGAAAAACCCAGCAACATCAAGGAACATAATGTAGCAAGTTGGAGTTTTTAAAAATGGAGAAAAGTGAATCCAGTTCAGAACCTCCAGCCCAATAATATGAGCACAGAACCCCACAGGAAGTATCCTGCTCTCTGCAGAGGCTATGCAGTGGTTGGAAGCCTTTCCCTAAATAGCAATCTGAACTCAGCTGAGAGAGTAAGATGAATCAACTTTAAAGTGCAGCTTTACATTCCCAAAATTAAACCTCTACTAAAATATTAAATAGATTAAAATAATTGCATGAGCATAGAAGTTTCAATTAAAATCTTAGTGGAAAAATGAGACAGCAGTGAAATGTAAACATGACACAGCAGGTCAGCTAAGCCTGCTCTTAACACTGGTAAGAAACATGCAAGAGAAGTGCGTTTCATACAACAGAAAATCTTAGGTAACTGTAACTTAAGGACAATGAACCAGTTTACACAGCACAGAAGGAATGAAGGCTGGGAACTGACTAAATCACACGCCTTCTTGGAGTCAACACAAAGGGTTTGATTCAATACCTATCTAAAATAGTAACTGTAGACTGAAGGAAGCAGGTGAAAATATGGTGGCAATTATCTTAATACTCATCACTGAGAACATACTAACACTACACAGCCCACTGTCATGCCTCCAAGGGCTATGTTAGCAGTTCCTAGGCTTGTGCTGGGCACCCGTGCCAAAATGACTGATCCAGCCCAGGGCATGCTCAATACTCTGGGACAACAGCAAAACTGAAGCTTGCATAGGATGCTGCGGTTGCTTAACAAGCAGACCTTCACACCATAAAATTCAGACTGTCAGGTAGTCATTACATTTTCAGCTGAAAATCAGATTATTAGTATTTTATAAACACCCTCAAATGGTCCAGTTACCTTATAGATCACCTGCCCTCCTCATCCGAGGTAACAGATGCATTCTAGTAAGAATTCCCCTCTCCTCAGAGGAGAGAGAATTCATATGACAAAGTTACTGTAAAAGGCTGTTAATATTGGTACTTTTTCCTCCATTTCCATTCCTCATTAGAGCTTTCTTCTTGCAGCTTTACAGATTGTATGTAAGATCTGACTCCTCCTCCACCTTGCCTCAGCTTTACTCTGTGGGCTAAAATCCTCAAATGTATCATATTTGCTGAAGACATTCATAGAGTAAAACAAAGGAAGAATCCTTTATTATATATTTCTTGTGTGTTCATTCTTTTATTCACAGAATAGAAGTCTAGAGCATTGAGTAAATACTTTGAGAAAAATAATCAAGAACGTATTTGCAACTGAAATCATTTGGCTCAAGTACAAACTCACCTAGTTTCTCCCCAAAACTGAATTTTCAGTTAGTTCTGTTTGAACAGAAGATGACCAGGAATTTATTAGATAAAGGAAAAGTGGGTCAATCTAAATCTCAATTGTTCATGAAGCGGAGGATGGCTCAGTGCTGTGTGTCAGGATCATAACCGGTTTCAAGTCTGTCAACTGTAGTTTCTCTGACAAGGGCTCGTAACAAGTCAACTTTTATTCTTTTACCCTAAGGCTGAGAAAAGAAAATTCTTGAAAGAACATTTAACTGACCTCATAGTGCTAACTCAGTCCACTTTAAAGTGATAAATGACCAGCTCTACGGGGCTCCACTTAGAAAAACTTTAAATAGCACAGCTGACCACTAACACTAAAAGGTTCTGCAGTTTTGACCTACACTTTTCCTGTAGAGATGCAGGGAAAGGGAGGGGGAAGGATTTTGTCCTGAGGGCAGGGAAGAGATGCTGACTGAAATTTTAAATGATACTTCCACTTAGGACATTAGAGAATATACTTTTTTTTTTAAATGTTACTGAGAGCAATAAATATACTTACTGAATGTTTAACCTTGACTACTGAAGTTTTTCTCAAACCACCTGAGACACAAATATGGTAATAGATAGGCTATAATTTTTTCGTGGTATATAACTGTTCAAAGGTTTCCAATTTAATTAAAATTGTTAATTTATTGTCAGTTCCAATTAACTCCACTCTATAAGTCTGCAGCATTGATTTTTTTTTTTTATGGAGAAGTTTGGCGGGCTTTTGGGTTTTTTTTGGGGGGGTGGATTTTTTTGTTGTTTTGTGGGGGTTTTTTTAAACAACAATTTATTTATAGCATTATTATCAACAGCAGATGTGTAACTAAG
>WAAD01039694.1:17388-41604 GCA_013389945.1 Fregata magnificens
AGGAGGGGAGTGATAGAGCGGCTGGGTGGCACCCGGTGTCCAGCCGGGGTCAAACCACCACAGCATCAGTCGGCGGGTGGTGAGCGGGTGTATCACCTGGGTTTTTTGTGTTTTGTTTTGTTTTCTTTCTCTCTCTCTCTCATTGTTTTCCTTTTCATTACAATATTTTTATTATTACCAATACTATTATTATTATTTCTATTATTTTACTTTAGTTATTAAACTGTTCTTATCTCAACCCACGAGTTTTCTTGCTTTTGCCATTCCGATTCCCTCCCCCATCCCACTGGGGGGCGGGGGGGTGAGTGAGCAGCTGTGTGGTGGTTAGCTGCCTGCCAGGTTAAACCACAACAGGACCCCTCACTACAGGAAAGTCACTGAGCTGCTGGAGCATTTCCAAAGAAGGGCAACGAAGCTGGTGAAGGGTCTAGAGAATAAGCATTACGAGAAGCAGCTGAGGGAACTGGGGTTGTTTAGCCTGGAGAAAAGAGGGCTCAGAGGAGACCTTATCACTCTCTCCTACTACCTGAAAGGAGGCTGTAGTGAGGTGGGGGTTGGTCTCTTCTGCCAAGTAACAAGTGATGGGACAAGAGGAAACAACCTCAAGTTGCGCCAGGGGAGGTTTAGATTGGAGATTTGGAAAAACTTCTTCACTGAAAGGGTTGTCAAGCATTGGAACAGGCTGCCCAGGGAAGTGGTTGAGTCACCATCCCTGGAGGTATTTAAAAAACATGTAGATGTGGTGCTTAGGCACATGGTTTAGTGGTAGACTTGGCAGTGCTAGGCTAATGGTTGGACTTGAGGATCTTAAAGGTCTTTTCTAATCTAAGCAATTGTATGATTCTATGATTCTATAATCTTGTTTTTATGTGCTTCATATCTCAGTCCTGTTGATTTACCTTGTACTTGGCTTTTTTCAATACAGGGAAACATACCAAGTTACTTCAGAGAATCAAAAAGGCAAAAAGAGAGAAGAAAAGTATCTTTCTTATACATGTACAACAGCACTGAACTTATGACAACAGGTCAAACTTAGCCCATGGCTATACTTGAACCATAATTAATAGTAAATGAAATTGCTGATGTGAGAAAATGTAATTGCAGTATTTTCTAATTTATGTAGAAGACATTTTAGCTTCTGGGTTAAATTTTCAAAAGTCCCTAAATAAAATGGAAGCTTATAGGTAGAGTTTGATGTGTTGTTCCAGCTGGTGCTGGTCTAGGTTAAGAGGCGACCACAGCCTACCAATAGCTCCTCGTTATCATCCCACACACATGATGCCTGCTGTAGATTGACACCTGCACTATCTGAAAGTATAACTACAGAGGTAGCTGCTTCCCACATCCATTTCAGCTTTAACAATTCTAAGCAAGGTGTCATTTTTTTGCTTGTCACTAAGTTTTGACAGAACCAAGGGTGATGATGAACATACTAGGATGTGTCTTAAGACCTTATCTGAATGAGGACATTGAACTAGTTTATTTAAATGTCTGCTTAGTTAAATTAGTGCAGAAGACTGTACAGACTTGTTAATTTCAATTTGAACCTTTGAAGTGTAGACTGAATGGCTTTACATCAAAGGTATATGTAAGGAGACATGTCAAGGTAGGAGGACCATACAGGCTGTTGAATCAATAGATCATACATTTGTTTAAAAATGTATCATTGTAAAAATTGTTTAAAAATATTTTATTGTAAAATAAAGTGGAATAGGCATCTCTAGATGGCAATTGATCCCATTCCAAGAAATAAAGAATTATTATTATTTGGACATGTTTTCTTGAATCCCATGTTAGGTGACATGAATTCCACCATTAAGGTGCTGAAGCTTAATAAATCACCAATCTTTCTCTGGAGGCTTTCAACAAGATTTAACTTGTATTCTTTTCATGAAAACACAGGAAACCCTTAAGAGGATCTTTATACTACAAACCTAAAGCTGAGGTATATTCAAGGCATTCAAATTGGGTGAGCTGGATCCCACCCCTAAAATTTACTACTATAAGCTCATTTAAATAATATGTTAAGTGTACATAGTGAAATGTGGTATAATTTCAGAATACCGTAATGACCTTTGAAACATTAGATATACTTACACTAATTTGACTGGGATACTTTCACCTTCATACAGTACACCTTCGTTTCACTCCACCAGTCATGACTAATGGAACTAGCCTACAACTGTGTAAATAAATTGCAGAGGTTTAAGGAAAGCCATGCTGCATTCTTTATACATTTCTTTACAGTATGCAAACCACTACAATTATCATTCTGCATAGCTGAGCTTGGTACCTGTAGGGTCATTTCAAAATGACCTCCTTCTTGTCTGTCCTCTAGAGGCTGATGGCACCTCTTTGCCTTTTTTTACTTGCCTGGGGCACTTGCTGCTGCTTCACTTTAGCTTTGCTCACCCACTGTGTAAAGTCTAAGTAAAAGTGTTTAAAAAGTAAGATTCCCATTTTCAGTGTTATGCAAATGATGTCAAGTGCCAAGTCTCACCTTCTCTGGGTGATTCATTAGTGGAATCACAAAGAGGCCATGAGCTCTCCTCCTCCCCCAGGGGACCACCCACCTTTGTCCATATGAAGAAAGTCTTTCTGAAAGAAGGTTTGTTTTATACCTAGAGCAATAAAAACTTGACATTGTCTTTAAGCACACTCAAAAAGAAGAGTTGATATCAAGTAAACACAATTTCTGACTAATCAGGAGGATTAATTTATATTATGAAGCATGTCTCAGACAGGCCTCTGCCTGTTAAAATGTCTGAAATTATGCCAGTTTTTAAACCTTTTCTCCGGTGACAAGTTTGCAGTGTTTTGTCAAGATGCTCAATTTATCCAGATGGAGTGACAGTTCCCTCACAAAATCCATTATAAGTGCAAATATGAGAATAAGTGGGACTGGGGTAGCTAAGATGGAGCACAACCAGGAGCTGTAATGTTATGAAAAGAATTATGGTCTATAATTGTAACATAATAGATTAAATTCATCTTGGTGTGACTCCTTTAATATCAGTGGAGTTACGCCTGCAATAACATTATATGAAGAAAGCAGTTTGCCTTTCCTTTACACAAGTTGTATATATTTCCCCAGTTTTATCTGAATTAAAATCAATGAGGTTTCAATGGAATCACCAAGTAGCATATTTTCATCCAATGTCATCTTGTACCGTAGCCACTTAGAAATTTGTGAGGTCTTTGTAACTTGTTAAACCCACTGAAAAATGGTATTAACCATTTTGATTTTTGCACGCATATTCTTGTATAGATGAAAGGTGTTACTACCTGTATAATTTTTCAGGGTTCCACTCACAGATCCTTTCATTGCTCACAGGTTTTTTTCCTCATGGCCAAAGGATCTCAAAGATATCCAAAATCAGAAGCAAGTTGCAACTGAAGTATCCTCTAAGGTCACATTTCATGAAGAAAATCCTGGTAACAAGAAGTATTACATTGTTTTCCCAGAACAAGTAATCTTTTTCAGTCTCTAAAAGAAGTTCAGTTGCTTGCTGAGAAGAAGGGTAGCCATGCCACAGTTATTTAAAAACTTGTCTTCACTCTGCTGCCCAGTAAATCAAGCAGTGGTAAGCAATCTAAAAGGGAAAACAAACAGTTTGTCCCTGCACACTGAAAGTGCAGTGTAAGCACCAAGCTGGTAAATTCTAGTGTCATTAATCTTTTTCTACAGGGCTCCCTGTCACCATCTCTGTGTTGGTGACACATACTCAAGTCTGCACTGAGAATGAAGAACCACTTTGCATTGTTTTGAAATCTGTCTAGCTTCATGGTTGTAAAAGTTCTCTTTTTTACCCTGGTAAAATCAAAACAACTGGATGATAACAGATTACACGTTTAGCTAGTAGAATGTTTTTCACCCCTCTGCTACTTCAAGAAACACGCACTATGACTACATACAAACTTACATTAAAGTCTGGCAAGTCTTCAAGCAAGGCTTTATGAAAACAAAGGTACATCTGTTTCATTTCCATTTACTGTATGCATACTCTGGTGCATTCTCTTTATGTCCCAAACCTTTATTTTTAGTTGCTACTACCTAAAAGTAATACAAATTGAAGTGCTTATTATCTAGCCTTTAATGGTCCCTTCATTAGGTAAAAGGCATGTAAATAGTGTGATTATACATTAATTTTAAAATGCAGCCTTTTCCCCAGTCCTCTGTCAGGCTGTTCCATTCTCTCTGAGCATGGCCCATTTTGCTCTCCCCAGTGGAAGGGTAATGTAAATAGCACAGCAAAAGCACCAGCACAAAATGTGTTAAAATCCTAGAATGATACCAATGCGTGGATTATCTATGTAGAGTACTAAATTTCTTTCTTTGTAATGTGCTGTCAGAGCTTGCACCATTCAGGAAAATGTAATTGAAGACAATTATTGGAACAGATGAGCCATAGGATAGAAATTATATTATGCTTATTGTCGGATAGGTAACCTGGGCACCACTGAGTCTTGAAGAAAAGACCAGTATTATTCTTACATACTAAAAATGTACATTAAAAGATTTAAAAGCAAAGCAGCCAGACTTTAGAAAAATGAAAACTAATCACATCCTGGTAAACTAAGCTCATTCAGCAACTGAAGAAGGTAGAGAGAGTTTCCCTTTCTCAAGAGATATAACCCAGCTTCATTGTGAAAAAGAACTAATCACATGCATAGCGTCAAGTCTGTCCGTTAAACCAAAAGCACATTATCCTGGAAACAGAAATATGTGCTGGTAGTGGGTAAGTCCAAAAATTCTGAGGTTATGGGAAGGCAGCACATCTTTCCTCAACCTACCACCAGAGTCACCAGTGCAATGAATGAATGAAATTAAGTTAATGAAAGACATTCCATGTGTAAAACTTGAGAATATCAGAAGTTATGTTTGATACTCCATCTTCTGGAAAGATAAACAAACAAGCAAACAAATAAATAAATGCTTAACAACATTTGATAACATTGGCCTTTATTTTTTTTGTGTGCAAAAATGCTTATTTGTGACATAGATTAGTCAATAAATACAAAGACAACATAATAATTTATATTATTTCATCATGTTCCAGTGAATGCAAAGATCCAAAACTCCAGAGAAGATTAAAAGGATCAACAACAAAACCCTGGTCTCCATTTTTTTGGTAAATGATTCTTTTTTGTAATTTGAATTTATACCATGAAACTTTTCTCTGTAACTATCTATGGATTATTAAATTTGGTTTCTTCATGACTGTGTGACAAAAATTTCTCAGGTTTTCAACGTCTAAAAGTGTAATGAATTTGTACTCCTGATGGAGGCTATACTTTCTTTTTTATCTTCAATTAAGGTACCTTAAATTAGTAGGAATGCAAGCAATAAGGAGAATATAGTTGGAATAATATATAGCGCTTAATCAAGTAAAAAAGAGAAGGCATTCAAGAAATATCAATTTAGAAAACTCACTTTGCCTGAGTTACCAACCTGCCTAAATATTTCCCACCAAAATAGATATAATACATGATCTTTTTTAAACTTTTGTTTAGCTTAAAAATCATTAAATAGTAGTGCAGTTACAATGGAGGTAAACATGTAGAAAATAATAATTCAAACTGTCTTCATATAATTCAAATCAGATATGTGCCAATTTCCTATTTTTTTCATTCAATGATATTATAAATATTAACTGTATGAAAATAATTTACACAGACATATTTTAGCAAAATTCTTCTTTGAGTTACATGGAAATTTCACACATCTTCAGAGCAATGCAAAACAGGAAGTAGGTCTTAATTAAAAATATCAACAGTTTTTAGAGTTAAGTGGTAATAATGACAGCTCTCTTTGTTGATGAACATGACAATTTACAGAAACATAGTTAATGGGACCAGGCTAGACCCAGTCTGAAGTAAAACTCCCAACATAGGAGATATCTTATGCAGTCCAGAACACTGAATGGCAAAGATGCCACCACAGAAGCCAAGGATGAAGTTTTCATTCTGCTTAACCTCCACTGTAGTTAACATGGTAATTTAAAATTAAAATATATTCATTTGATTGAAATGTATTTAACGTGATTGCTGTGCATTGTAATCTTCATTGCCTTAATGTGGTAAAAGAGAGAGAATAAAGTGAACTGAGTAGACCACATACCATAAAATATATTGTTAGGGAATTAGGGCATATATCTATGGTGAGATGCAAGATACTACTTCAAAATGTCATTCTTTAACAATGAAATGTTGAAATAGCTGCAGTTAGAAAAATGCTTCAGTGAAGGTAAGTTATAATGGTTCATTGTGCTTTATGACAGCTCTTTGTAGAACACAATTCCAAAGGAAGAAGAAAATTTTTTCTTTATTATTGTGTTCCTTTTTTTCCTCAAATGAGGTCTTATGGTGTGAAAGAGTTTTAAGTTAATGACTTGGATTGTAGGCTGTATTGCACCATTGGTGGAGCTTGGTACCAAAGCCAAAGTACATGATGGGAAACAATGCAGCTACACAGGCGTGTTTTGACTTCATACTTGACTTGTAGCCAGGTGCAAAGTCTGCTCACATGTTCCTGTATGCTTTGGTCCTATTCTAGTGCACGCCAAGCTGGTTTATTTGGTGTCTGGGTGTGGAGGAAAGGCTGATTCACTGCTGAACCCCTGTACAATTGCAGTATGTCCACAACCACAACACTTACTCAGAAATTTCTATTCCCTGGAAACCTGAAGGTTGTCCTGAGACCTTTATCCATCATACATACATCTGTAAACTATTTTTATTTTTTTCTATGTTCATACTCTGCATAATGCTGCTGAATTGCTGCATTCTGTGGGTAGTTCAAGCCCATGGTTCAAGATCTTAGCTCTCTTAGTGATGGAGTCTGTGTCTAAATTAACAAGAATTATGGCCTACCATTTGAAGAGGAAAGGGCATTCCCCACCATTTGCACTGTAGTGTAAACACACAACTTAAGCTGGTTGTAAAACATTTTTCCTACTCTTCTGTGTTATACCTGAGTCAAATAAGTGATATGTTGCATGCTGTGAGCTAGTAAGTACTGCAGCCATTATTGATCTTTGTGCAAGCTGAAACTCATAATGAATCCCACCCACAGTGTGGACAAACTAGTCCTGACCCACTGGGTCAGTGTATGTGATGAAAAGCTAAAATCCATATGCGCAGGGAGGCACAGAGGCACGGCTGCAGGCAGTGCAACCCCAACAACTTAGAGAAATGGGCCCTTGACCTGGCTCCCCTCAGAGCAGCCCAGGAGGGTGCCAGCCAGACACTGTACAGATTGGCAGTGCCTATGGGGAATACATGTCCAACCTAAATATTGGCTACACCTGCAAATGTGGAGCTGTGGCAGGCTCACCTCTATTGGTCTTCCAGATACGGCAACTCCTAAAAAAATTTTTGTTAAAATAGTATAATTAATACATAAAACACTTTGAGTTGTCAAAAATGATTACTCTAAACAGCTCAAAGTAGATTTCTATGATGAATTATTACAGCACTGTTTTAATGGGATGTTTGCAGTTTTACTGCCTAACCTGCAGACTGCAGAGTATTTTGTTATTCAACATCAAATCAAGGTACATCTCTAGGAGCAATGAATACTGTAAGGTCAGTCTTCCAGTGTGAATGATAGTATAGTTTGGAAAGAGGTAAGTTTAAAATGGATTTAGGGATACTGGAAGATGAAAAGCTCAAGGCAAATCTCTCAGTTTAATGCGGCAGTGAAAATAGTCAATGCCATTCCTAGGCTGCATTACACAAAAGAGCTAACTCTAAATCAGCTAGAAAGCAGATTAGAAAATGGGTCTCCCACATCTCAAATGAGTTTTCTAACCACGTTATTCTAAAACAAGTCTTCTTGAATCTTTGTTATTGGAATTAAATTATTTCTGAGACAGAGCACAAATGATCGAAGCCTCCAAGGCTGTCGGACACTGAACTGAGAGTTTATCTGCATTTCTACACTACTGCAATGAATGTTTAAATATTCATAAACTGTAGAACAGTGTCAGCAGAGAAAACATAGAACATCTCTTACACGCGCAGACTGTGTACCTCATAACTTCTGATAACTGGGAGTTGTGGTTTCATGTTTCCTCAGGCAGAAGTGACACTGTGACTAGCTGAGAATTTTTGTTCTAGCTAAAAATAGGATGTCACATCTTGTACTGTCAATCTAACCCCTAATAAGGATGATTATTATTTTACTTAAAATCTTTGGCATGTTCAAATTACATAGGTAAATTTTTCTGAGACAACCAAACTCTTTTTTTTCCAGTGAATTCAAAATGTTTTTGTTTACCTCTGCTCGGAAGGTGGTGTCATCATTTAGCATAAGTGACACCGTCACAGGAAAACTGTCTTTCTCTCTGGAGATATTATATGACAGCTCCAAGAGTAATCATCGTCCTTGGAAGACACATCTCATTGTGAGAAAATAAGAGAAGCTCCACCTACTTACATGAGCAGAGATTATGAGATGACTTACCTAGATCAGTGATTTTTACATGATACATAGACAGTGAGGAGATAGAGCACTCTCTAATCCAAAAAAGGAATAAGAGATTCAATGGCTGAAAGAGAAGCTAGACAAATAAAAATGGAAATGAGTGGAAATGTCAAAAAATCAACATATTTTTGCCATTCAGGATTGTAACAGCTTTGAAACAAATATGACACATACTCATTTTTTTAGCAGGGCCTGTTGTGACAGGACAAGGGGTAATCATTTTAAACTAAAGGAGGGTAGATTTAGACTGGATATTAGGAAGAAATTTTTTATAATGATGGTGGTGAAGTGCTGGAACGGGTTGCCTGGAGAGGTAGTGGAGTCCTCATCCCTAGAAACATTGAAGGTCAGGTTGGGTGGGGCTCTGAGCAACCTGATCTAGTTAAAGATGTCCCTGCTCACTGCAGGGGGGTTGGACTAGATGACCTCTAAAGGTCCCTTCCAACCCAAAGCATTCTATGATTCTATGATTCTGTCACCTGGGGACTTTGATTCAAGCTTGTTCTACTTCAGTGACAAGTTAGTGAACTTGATACTAACATTGCTTGGTGAAGCTCTGTGCCTTGGTACTATGCAGGAAGTCAGTTTTGATAAAAGTAGGTCTCCTGGCCTTAAAACATAAAATCTAAACTCACTTCAAATTAGCAAGGCAGTAATGTTCTCACAGGCCAAGAGGATTTGATTCCTATTTAGTTGAAAGATCTTCAGTGTTATGATTTTTCTTTTTCTGTTATGATATATCAGGGCAATGTATCCTCCTTGCTGTGTATGGAATTGTATGGAATGATCATGATTGCTAGTAGTATTTGGGACCCACACCAGAAATAGTTATGTTAGGTATGACAACTATGAAATGGTTATGTTAGGTATGAAAAATAATGACAAACAGACACATTCTCTGTCCTGGAAAACTGAGTGTCTGTGAGGTTCAGACTTTTGAATCAGTTGCAATTCATTCAACTCACAGTCAACTTAAGAAATAAAATTTAAGGAAATGCTTATCTATCTACCTGGGCAAAACAAAACAGTGTTTGCATGCCTCTAACCCTCGGTCCCTCAGAGACAACTTTTTATGATATGTTCTGTGATAATCTAAATAGTTATAAACTGAAAGCTTTTTAAGTATCATTTGTGTGGCTCATACTGATAAATGTCCTTTGTGGAAATGGAAGTTGATTTATCACCTGCTAAACACTGAAGAATGCATTGTTTGCTGAGCAAAGAAGAAGAAATAGTCTTCATTTAAGGATTAAGATGGGTTATATCCCATTTATTTTACACGCTGGGATAGGCCTGTGCAATTCATGCAACATGTTCTGTTAACAGAAAGATTTTTAACTCACAAGGCAACTGCTGCTGAAAAATATTAAGTTTATGAGTGAAATAATGTCATTTTTACATTATTTGATTCACAGTTGAGAAGTCTGACGATGTACATGCCTGGCAGTAATCTTGAGGTATGAGTATGTGAGGCATGCTACCCTTTTGTTTTAAAACATAGGAACCTGAGGGGTTTTTGTTTCTTTTTAACTAAAACTGCATGTGCTCAGGAAGCCCTAAATTGTTTTTTCTTTCCCTTTCTTTCCCTACTAAGATATTTATCCTCTGGGACCAAAGTTGCTGGTCTTTTTCCATCAAAGTCATGAATATTTTTTGATAGAAGTAAATGTTGACTCACAGCTGATGGAATCTCCAACTCAGCTAAATTGTATCCGATGCTATTTATTTATTAATCTTTCTCTTTTAATTATTAATGACCTTACAATCGCACTAAGCAAAACAATTTAAAAAGTGATGGAAGCTGTACAATCAAGAGTATGACAAATAGTTGGACCAGTGAAAGAAAACATCTCAGCAGGACAGTGTGATGGCAGATGAGCATTAATTTTTGTTAATCAAAATCAAATCAAGTTGTGGCTCTGCCAATAACCACCACCAATGTACTAGGGGCAGAAGAAAAGAAGCAAATGCTACAGAACTCAGAAAACTATTTTATTTACTATGAACATATCTCATGGACTATTAAAATCTTTTTTAAGAATTATAACCTGGTTTTGACCTTATGAGACCACACTTCTCAATGCTTCAGATTCAATACAGTTAATTAATTAACTTTAGTGAGTCAGTTGCATAGTAAATGAATACAGATTAGACACTTAAAAGGTATTCTTTAAGAATTCATTGTACAATGCAAAGTACATCTAGAGTTAGTGGAATGTCCTACAGAACTGAATAGGGTTAAAATGAAGAGGCTTTTACATAGATAAATGACTCTTATAGTCTACAAAACTTATTATGATATTCTTTTTATGTAAGTGAGCATTTTTAAACCTCCCTTCAGACTTTTCATTGTAACTTTTAAAAATTATAAACAGGTTATTTGTGTCAATAAAAATGTATAGGGCATTTTCATAAGATTTTTACTATTACATACCATAGTCAAGTGATACTAAATAAATATCAACTAACAATTCATAACATAGCATTGCCCCATTTATATGAGAGAATAATCTCAGTTATTTCTGTTTGACAAGCCAAACTACAGGAAACAATTTAATCTGAGCCTTTTTCAAGACCTGCAAGTCAAAATCTTCAAAGTATCTACCTATTCTCACATAAATTGTACTTTTACACACTTGTTTTTTCAAGGCGTTTGCCCATGCAAAGAAATATAGAGTGATGAACCTTTGGGTCTGTATGGACTGGTTGTGACATGGATAACATAACATGACCATGCAAAGGATGTCAGGAAGAGTGAAATAAATCTCAGACAAGTCACATAATAGTTTCCAGAAGCAGCCTTTTCAACACTCGGTGTTTTATCTGATTGACATATTAATACTTGCATTAAAAAAAAAAAGTGAGTATAGATCATAACCAATATTTTTAATAGTACATATTTTAATCCTTGAAAATTCTGTAGTTGTATAACATTTTGTCTCATCCTACACTGTAAAAGATCATCACTTTTACAAGTTTTTCGTAACAGTTCTTTACATATTTGCACTAAACCATCAGTGGCTAAACAGCTTAAGCATTTTGGGAGAAGAAGTTATAATATACACTCCCTCCATTTCCTCCTTAGCAACATCACCAATCTTTTAAACCAAACTTGAACTACTTCAAAAGAGTGAGTTGAATGTTGCACTCTCATCCTTTTCCAGATCAAGAAATACACTCCACTGAAAAGTGTGTTTGCAGAGGAAAGAACAAGCTCTGAGTCTTTCATACCTTTGGAGAGCTCTAAACATGCAGCTTTTTAATATAGATAAGCAAGTTGTCTCTTTTTGCTAAATTTTAAAAGAAAATGTTTCCAAATTGTAACTGAAGCATGTTTTATTAAATGAGCATAGCGAATATCCTCAAAACTGAGTCCTTCTGCAAGAAAGTCACTGCAGGAAGGACTTTCTACTATATATTGTGGACAGAGTTTAAATGTAATCTAGTCATAGAGCCAGTTAGACTTATCAACTGCAGAAGATTAGACTCATAGGAATCTTTGACTGCAGCAAATCAGAGAGCCTAATTTCCACAGAGATTAGTGGTTGATTGACTTCTTAACTGAATCAAACTTCAGTGTGAACTCATATTATCTGCAGCCTCTTCTCACTGTAATTCTTCCATCTCCTCCAATACTTTTTTTTAATTTTCCCAATATTGCTAGCTTCCATCTGCATAAACTATCTATCTTTGCAGTGAATAAAGAGACAACATTAGTTTTGGCTTGTGCTATGTGTCTTTACTGGACATTATACTCTCATTGCTGAGGCACTGAACGAGCCCATGGGTTCTGAGACTGCAGCTCTAGATATGTTAGGCTGCATTTGTGTACCCGGTGCAGGGCTGTCACAGACACCAGTCCCTTAGACATTGGAATGATAGATTTACGAGAAAAACTGATAGGCAGAAGTAGACTGCATGACTGCATAAACTCCATTTTCTTAGGTGAAAAAGGTAACATTTGAGATACTTAAAGGGTTCTGGTACTTCCAAAGATAGAGAGCAGCTAACTGCCACAATTTTTATGCAAATGTATCTAAATTTCACGTAAGTCCTCACAAGGTCTTTGTTTTGGGTCAGGGACTCAGCTGTTTCTAGGAATGCGCTCTAAGGCTTTTATGGATGTTATGAAATTTCTCACTGTTGTTAGTACTGCTTCACTTTCAGTTACATCAGTAACTGTGGAAATGCTAGAGTGCAAAAAAACACCAGCCCTTACCATGGCCTGTGTAAGGGCAGACTTCACATTACTTAAAGATTTGCTTCTTTCTAGTGCTGTATTTCTAGAACTGCCAGTCTTATTATTGAAAAAATGGCAGCAATAGTTTGTATACTGTTGACTGAAAAGTGTATTATGGATACTAGTAAACTCTGGGCTATTGAAACTTTGTGGGAATGAGATTGATAACCAGGATGAGGCAAGTAAAGGTCTAAGGATCCTTATTTTGCAGTGAGTCATTAATAAGACTTTTTAATCCAAATGTAGCTGCCTACAAAGTGCATTCAGAGGAGACAACTGTGCATCATGCTGTTACTCAGATGATTACACAGGTATGTTAGCAGTGCAATGATAATCACTGTTTTGTTAAATTTAGTGCAAAAGAACCTGGATTACTTCTTTCATCCACAGCAATCACAGGAAAATCACAGACAGAAGATATTTCCTGTACTGAAGGAAAAGCACTTATTTCTACCTTTAGGAGACTGCATGAGTATGTCTATACCTATATAGTTTCTTGGCAGCATTTTAAAATAGAGAAACAAGCCCCCTAAAGTTTGTATGTTTCCTGACATTTACAAGTTTTATTCTTTAATGTGAGCATTTAAAGCCCTATTAAAAGTACATAGTTAAGAGAAAAATTTAATGGAATGGAAAAATGGTAGAGGAAATCACAAGAGTGGACTGCTGGCACAGAAGCAGTCTGGTGAAGGTGATCACCCTTCCAGGATTTCATTATTAGCAGAATAATTATCATAGCAGCTGTTGTGGCTATAACAAATCCAAATTATACCCCTGCATGTTTCCATCATGAAAGACAACCTTAAACTCCATGACAGGATACACATAAATAGAAGTGCACGGACTTAACGAATGCAGTCTTTCCCAAATTACCTCCAGTGTTGTCCTCCATATTTTAGGACAAGTTGTTTCCTGATTTACCATCAAATAGATGGATGGTCATCTAGTACAACAAAAGGGGGACTAACACTAACAGTAGATTAGGTCAGCCATGACCTTGTTTGCCTCAGTCTTGAAAAACTCCAAAAATGGAGATTTTCCAGCTTATCTGGACAACTTTTTCCAGTGCTACATCTTCTCTCCCCCCACCCACCCCAAGACTTCTCTTAATGTTCAGTCTGAACCTTTCAAGCTGTTATTTGTGTCTGTTGCTTCTTGCTATATTATTTTCCACTTCTGAAAAGAGTTTTCGTCCATTGTCTGTTTTTTTGTTGTTGTATTTTATTTTGGTTTTCATAAAACCAAACATTAAGTAAATTCTCTGTGTGTTTCAAAATGGTTTATACTCACCTTTTGATTTTGATTGTATGGTAGCTCTAGCCAGTGAAAAGTAATATGGTTCTTTACCTTGAAGCATAAATAAAATGATCAGTGCACAATAACTAAATCTATAGTAATATACTAAATGAGATCTATTCCCTAGCCCTGGAACCAATAGCAGTCTGACTACCTCTGTAATATTAAACTTTCTCAGAGTTTAATACAGAGTCGCCCCAAATAGATGGCATGTTGTGAAAAATTCCTGGTCTGTGATCTGTCTGGGCTGTGCCTAATCAGAACTTGAAAACTGTCTGGGAATGCTACTTAGCCTGACACCCCTAAAATCAACACCTACTGTTCTAGGAGACAGAAAAAAAAAGAAAGAAAGAAAAAAAAAAGACCTGTCCTAAAATTGATTTTGAGGGTTCTGTTTAGCATTAGTTTATTTGCATAGATACAGTCAAAGCAATTTTTTTTTCAGTTGTTTCTGAAAATTGTTTAGTTATGGCAGTCAGAAAGAGAGAATGGAGGATAATGTTTTGTGTGTGAATTGATGTTGTTAAAAATGGCTGTCAAGGTCTACTTGTGAAATGAAGCACTTCAGAGGAAGGGGCTAAGATTCTCAGGTTAAGAATCAGAAACTCTTTTGTTCATTTCTCAGTTTTGTCATTGACTTTGAAGAAGCCACTTCATGACTCCATACTTCAGTTTCCCCACCTGTAAAATGCAGTTATTACTTCTGCTCTTTAGTTTCAGACCCTATGCAACTCTCACAACAGTCAATGATAAAACTCTCAAAAAGACGCCAACAGGGGCACAAAAGATGCTGTACACTAAACATTTGTTAGATGGTAACACCAGCCTCAGAAATCCTTTATTTCTGTAACAGTTTTATTTTTACCATTACATAAATAAACAACAATAATATTCTTTGCAATGACTATGGGTGATTTTTCAACACGATTTTTTAATATGATATCTTCTCAGTCCCTAGGGAAGGGAAGAAACCATGCTTTAGAAAAGACAAAATGCATGTGCCAATGCAGGGACATCATCAGAAGAAAATTAAACCCTTATCGAGAGAGGAGAGCAACTATAGAAAACTTCCCAGTGTGTAAGAAAAGGAGAGAAAATATTCCTTTCAAACAAATAGGAGCTCAGAGAGTGGGTAAAAGAAGATTATCTCATCACACTGACAAGGATCTTGCCAAAGAATTTTAAGAAGCTGCAGACTGAAAACCATCCTCAGTGGGTGTCCTTCCTCCCTTGGTTACTACTGTGTAGCACCAAAGGAAAACCAAACCGAAGATCCAGGGATGTTCCTTACCAGCTGCATGA
Organism: Fregata magnificens; assembly: GCA_013389945.1. NCBI lineage: Eukaryota > Metazoa > Chordata > Aves > Suliformes > Fregatidae > Fregata > Fregata magnificens. The sequence goes on from WAAD01039694.1 coordinate 32,715, forward strand.
AATTTGCGTGCAGGGCAAGGTTGCTAAGAAGGTTTCTTATTTTGGTGGCTTTTGTGAAATGTGACTAGCTCCCAAATTGTGTGCTTAGATCTAAAGATGTATCTGGGATACTATTTTTTCTAAGGAGCATTTATAGGATATTTTTTACCTTAGTTTCTGAGGGTGAAATTGGGGAATGAACATTAGCCAAATAGTTTAGATTTTGAAGAACTAGTCTGAACCTGCATCTTAATTTTACACCAGGTTTTACAGCTTCCGCTTTGTGTCCTGTTCATTTTGCTGGTAACAGAACGTAATCCCTCCCACCCCGAAGCCTATGGTAAATCCAAGTAATATTGCTCAGGGCTTGTAGGGGCAAAGGAAGTCCATGATAACACAGGCACAACATTATTAGAAACCGGTCCTTTCTGGAGATCAGAAGAGACATAAAAAGAATGTGCATGTTAAGGAAATTAAAACCAGGAAATTTAAAATAAATGTGTGGATAAATGAATTGAAAATGTGAATATTAAAATATGAAGAAAATAATCTCATAAATTAAAACATACTGGAGAACAGAGACTAAAAGCAATCTAAGTACAGACAGTATTAATGACATAAGATATGAAGAAAAAGAAGGTTAATGTAATAGAATTAGCTGAAAATACTACATAAATCCTAAAAAAATAGAAAAAAAATAGAAAATTGAAAGCTGATAAAAACATCTAAAAACTTATTGTAAAGGCAAGAAATATTGTATGTTTTGACATTAAAGGCACTGTCAAGACTGTTGCATTTACTGAGCACAAAGAGATATAAAAAACAGTGTGGTGGTTTGACCCCGGCTGGACACCGGGTGCCACCCAGCCGCTCTATCACTCTCCTCCTCAGCAGGGCAGGGGGAGAAAATGAGGTGCAAAGAAACCTCCTGGGTCAGGACAAAGGCAGTTTAATAAAACACAGACCCCGTGCGGAAACAAAAGGGAAAGGACAACACGGACCCCCCTCCCCACCTCTCCCCACAGCGAGGCCCAGCCCCCCCCGGGCAGCAGGGCCCGGCACGTGCCGCGGCTGCTCCCGAGGGCACAGACACACGTCCCAAACCAGGAATGCCCCCGCTTCCTCCTCCCTCCCAGCTTTATCCCTGAGCAGGCGTCACACGGTACGGAATAGCCCCGGCCAGCCCGGGCCGGCTGTCCTGGCCGCCCCCTCCCAAGATCCCGCCCAGCCCCAGCCCACAGCGGGGGCGGGGGTGGGATGTTGGAGAGGCAGCCCCGGGGCTGGGCAGGCACCGCCCGGCCACAGCCAAAACACTGGTGCCGCCTCCAGCCACCGACACAGAGCACAGCAGGCTGGCAGGGGGAAAAGCAGCTCCCCCTCAGCCAGACCCAGTACACAGAGGATGGCAGAAATTAAATAGAAAGAGCTAGAATGGTTTCATAACTGGTAATATTAAACTAGACAGAATTATTGCAAATGTTACCATATAACTGGCAAGAGTGAAGAACTGTCATTCTTTCCAACCATGAGCACGGAGAGAAGACAAGTAAATCTTGCACTCATGAGTTATCAGAGGGAAAATAGACAAACCAAATAAACACATGATTTTGCCTATGAAGCGGAGCAAGAGCATGAAAGCAAACATATCTTCTAAGTTGTCAACATGGACATTGAAATCTTATAAGATTAATAGTCTCAGGGATTCCAGAGCCAACTGAGAAAGAAAATCCATAAATTCATTAAGGAACCTGTGTTAGCTCTTGGAAGTCTATAAATTCATTGTGAAGGTTACAAAAGTAATATGTGAATAAAAAAGATGGAAGATACACAAGGCTGGTGACTTGTTCATTCTTCAGGAAGAATGGAAGTGTCTTCAGTACCACACCTACTTCTCCCCTTCATAAATGAATGTGCAACTCCAATGCAGTCAAGCTTGATGTTGGCTTATGAGGTCGATTTTAGATTCCGCCAAATATTAAAGCACTAATAGTATAGTGAACCTAGCTTTAATTTAAAAAAAAAAAAACAATCAAGATATACTTTATACCCTGTGATGGAGTGTAATTCAAATACCTGCTTAAAAATGCTGTAGTATACAGGTACATTTCTGAGTCAGAACCTAGCAGAAGTAGTAAATGCAAGAAAATGCAGAGTTATGAGAGCCTGTGTGAGTATTTCAGAATGCTCTGGCTGTAAGTCTCTGCTCTGAGGTTGGACTTGGAGCAGGACTTAGCTCTACCAGGTATTTGAATTTTCTTGGGTGCCTAACAGTATTTTAATACCCCTAACTAATACAGAGCAGAAACCAGGTCATGAGCTGACCTTCTAGTTCTAGCACTGCCAGTTCAGACATTCTGGTTAGTGGAACAATCCTTTTTATGAAGCTGGAAATATTTCTTTTTAATGCTTCAGCCTAGAACTTGACTGTCAGGTGTCATACAAACAGGCATTAGAACAGTTATTCAGAGATTTGTTATTTCATGTCCACAGAAAAACTTCTCTTCTTGACCAGTCATTGAATCATGTCACAGCAGCATAATTTCTAGGTGTGTTTGACAAAAGAGGCCAAGCACCTCATCTTCAATGTTTATTTAGCATAAGAAAATGCAACATAAACCGTTCGAGTGAAGACTCCACTTCTAGAACATGAAGATAGCATCACAGGCACATTAAATGTGTTAAGAATTAGGTTGTATGATACTTGTATCAGTAATATTAGTGCCAACCTGATTTCTTGCTGATGTGTGATATGGTCTTAAAAACGTACTCTGAAAGAAAATATCCTGTTTTGGGTCCTCACCCTTTACTCATTTACAACACATTAACAAATAATGAAGTGCGACAGCAGCCAATACGTAACATACAAATCTCTCAATACAGCTTTTGTTACCTGACAACTGCCCAAACTAATAGAAACATCAGGTGAAGAAATACACAGTTTACCCAGGTTGAGGCTGCAATTCATGTAGGAGTTGTGCTTCATCTGTAGTTAGAGGGCTGTTACCACAAGCCTTTAAATAGCAGATCCTGTGCCGCAGCTGCATTGGATAGGTTCATGGAGTCACCCTTGTTTTTTCTTCTAAGAGTGTGCACTAAGAAATCAACACAATTAACAAAAGAAGAAAAACTCTTTTTATGTAGTGAAATGCTAGCAAAGTGCAGGTGCTAGGATAAACTGTGCCATACTGGGGACCATCCAACTTCAGTAATACCAGTACTTGAGGATGAAAAATCAATTAGTTTGAGTGGTCTCAGATTTCAGGCTTTTTAAAGAGCCCTGCGCTTCCATGCCTAGTAATTTAAAGACATTGCCAATGGCACTCTGAAAGGCAGTGCTTAGTCTATAATCACAATTTCAGTGAGGAAAACCAAAAAACACTGAGCAGATCAGCTGTAAAGGGGAAAAAAAAAAGGAGAAAAAAAAGGCTATGAAAAACATTATCAGCCAGGAACTTTCCCATTACAGATCATTACATCAAGTTTCTAGGGAAATATCAACCCTGAATATTTTTACAATGTCTTTGCAGATTCTTCTGTAAAATATTTTCTTTTTTTTTTCTATTTCTTTTTTTTGTGTGTGTGTGTAAAAGATAATTCAGTTGCCTTACTGGAAGTAAATATTTGACTGCTCATGCCCTAGAGGTTTGAAAAACTGGAGTAATAGAAACAGGGGACTGTTTTCTTCCTATTTTTTTTTAAGTCAACTAAGTGTCTTATAACCAAAAAGAAAGGAAAATCTGGATCTCCCATTTCTTCCTCTTCAATGTCTTATTCATCTAATGTTAAGGCTGTGTGGTTCCAGATATTATGAGGTTTTGGCCCTCATGCAAAATTTTATTTTCATCTCTTTTAATTAAATTATCTGTTTCAGTCTTAATTGTTGTTAGCAAATGTGACTCGAGTGCTGCCTTCATGATACTTCTAACCTCTTACATAATTTGTGATGAGAAAATATTTTCACAAGACTATCCTGTGATTTTTGCCAAGGTTCTGGGCATTTTTTGTCAAGAAGAACTGCTGGCAGAGCTGGCAAGTGCCTACAGTAGTGATGATTTTCCCTTTAGTTCATAGAAGTCCAAAACTGTGATCAGGCCTAAAGTCCCAGTCTGACCTTGCAGTAGATTCAGGTATGGCTACCTCTTTCACAGTCCCCTAGTTACAGAGGGAGAGACGCTCAGAAACAAAAAGAGGATGAACTAAGAGTTTGAACCTCGAATTCCCAAATCCAACCACACTTTTTCCCAGCCCCAATCAGAATTTAAATATTTATATGACAGTGGAATACCTCCAACAGGCATGATCAGAGGAGGAAATAAATAGTTTGGTAATTTCCTTCATGGATACTATGTGCCCATAAAATGCTTTGTTTTTCAGAAATCCACATCTGCTAATGAAAACCCATGTTTTTGGATTTTTTTTTGGCCGGATCTAATATTGTTGTGTCATGCTATAGCTACTGCTGTTGAAATTGTTGTGTTGCAGAACCCATAAGCGTAGACTATATTAGACACAGAAGTACCATCAAGGTTTGCATGAGAGTGATCTGGCATGCTAAGGCAATGAGGCATAAGTGGAAACAGAAACTTCAATTGCCTATATCACATCCCTGGGGTGTTGTGAGGCAAAGCACAGCTAAGCCATGCCTCCGACACCTCAGATCTCAGGAGTATGCTATCCAATTATCTCATGGCAACCACCCCTTTAGGGCTCTCTCTCTGCTGTTAGGAAACACTTTGATGGTGGGTAGAAAAAGATATTTTTGGAAGTGGAGGAAGAAGTTGTTTAGAAGAGAGAATTACTGTAATCAGTGCATTGTGTTGCTAGGCTGGAAAAGAGAGACAAAACATTGTTCCAACTTTGTTGGCTTCGGTAGCTGTTAGGAAAAAATGTTTCAGCCTAGCAATTTCTCCAACATTTCAGGATAATTCAGATTAAATTTTCTTGTAGAAGACTGGAAATTATTAGGTGTTGTAAGAAACTGAACAAGCTGCTGTAGTGTAAGTTCACAAAGCTGTGTAACTTATTTAGAGCTCACCAACTTTTCCTGCACTCTCACCCTGCCACAACTGTGATGCAACTTGCTCCTCTATCCACAGGACAGTAGGTTCTGTACTATACATCATTTACTGCTGTAAGATGACATTATACTTTACCATGGTAATGGTGCTTGTTACCCATATCTTAACATCAACAGTTACAGTCTTGCTGTGGCAGTGTGATAAAATTATGAAAACCCACACATGTTTCTGGCAAAGGGCATGTACAGAAACACTGAGGCAGGGGAAGAACAAGTTGGGACTAAAAGGAGCTGGAGCTCAGCCTCCCCTTAAACATGACGAGAGGCAGATGGTGAGAGTTGCTCACTACTTCTGTGAGGCTTCTGGGCTATGCCACTGTAAAATACCCAGGGTGCAGACTTCACCTAGGCACCCATATAGACACAGGCCCAATTTGAAGACAATGTCCCAGCCACTTTATGGTGGTAGTGGTAGTCCCTAGCTATTTATTCTGTCAACCAGTGAAAAGTTATGTTTCTTCCCCTACCACATCCAGCATTGTTACTGGAAGAGAAACTATGCCCTCAGCTCAGATGCTTCAGCACAAAGTCCAGCATCCTGGACTAAAGCCACTTTTATTGGCAGTTTGATAAGATGCAGACTTTCAACAGAGGTAAGCTGAAGTACAGACATTGTCTCTTTCAGGACAACTCTGCTTTAGGGTGGCAGAGAGGCGGAGCTGACAGTAACTTAAATCACCTTTAAAGATGATTCATCATAGCTCTATGAAAGATTATTGGAATGTTACCAATTCTCACGTTATCTACCTTTTTTCCCCCCACTTATGTTAATGGTAATGCAACCTGTCCCTAGGAAGTCCAGATTTAAATCCAGATTTGGCTCTGTGTTTTCACACTCTATCAGTTTCTCTCTTTGTTGATATTCAGTAACAATGGATCTTCTTAATGAAATTTAGATTATTGCTTTGAAATACTCTGCCTATTTCTCCATTCATGATTGGCTGGATATCCTATTGCCAGCCTCTTTCTAAAACAAGTAAAAATCTCAGAGATACTGAGCTTTGGAAAAGTTTTAGTCAGCAAAGATTCAGACAGGCCATTTCCTCATTCTCTTGAGTATTCTTTTCTTCCTTTAAAGCCAATTGAACCTTTGGGATCCGGTGACTATCTGTAAATTACATGCTGATGCAGCACCCTTAGCTACAGCCCAGGAGAGTTTCTGAATCTGAATAGAAATCTAAACTTTCTTTCCACACCGCTACAGAATATACAGCTTCAAATTCCTGCTTAGATTCGAATCCCAGTTAGAGCACGGGACAGCCACAAAGAATGCAGGAGGCCCCCCGTTATCATGGAGCTAACTATGACACACACTACGTAGAAGCTCTTGACATTCCCTTTTGTCATTTCCATGCTCAATAATAATGCATGACAAGATTTAGACTGGCACAAGTATATTGTCTGTCAAAGGCGCTTCAAGATTTTATTTGGCTGTTAGTCAGCTCACATTACTCCAGGCTGTTTGATACACAGAGCACAAAGCAGCTTAACACTGTTGCTATTAACGTTCAAACTGCACTGAAAACACTTCATTAAACAGCCTACTGCAGTGTAATTGTTTAATAATATTTTGATTAGGTTGTTTAGTAGACAATCCTTGCTGTAAAACATTTTCTTTCTGTCAAGTGACTCTTTGGGAAAAGGCAATATCAAAATGCTCAGGATAGTTTTATTTAAAAAAAATAGAGTCAGAGAGGCTCAATAATTCTTTTTTATTTTTAGTTATCTTTTCTGTTGTTTGGTTGTTTTTCTCCACAGCATTTATAAACCTATTACTTTAGATGCTGTTAGGGAAGATCTATTCCAAGTCATTATTAAAGAAGTGCAAACACAGACTTCTTCAAACACAGACAACAAATCATCCAACTGATCTTTTCAGGAATCTTGATCCAAATTCATTGCCCTTCCAATAATAATGTGTAGAGCATTTGCCAATGTCTTCAGGCCTGGCAGATTCTCATAGGAGTTATGGCCTTCTTCATGCTCTTAAAATAGAACAGGGTTCTGGTTTTCCCTTTGAATAGATATTTGGATAGATATTGACATAACAATAACAAAAGTACCTGACAAGAGTTGCCATTGCTAGCAATTTCTCAGAAGCCACATGAAAGATTATTTAAGCTTTGAACAGAATGAAGTATAAGATGATCAGAAAAAACTTATTTTACAAGAGACAACTGAAAATCTTGATTTGGTTAGTCTAACAAAGGATGTATGGGGATGTGACTGCCTCATGTAAAGTTCACGAAAGATAAACAACAGATAGGCCAGGATGCATAGGAACAAATGGATGTACACTGGGCAGCAATGGGCTGAGAATGACAGTATTCCTGAGCTTCAGTAAAGTGTAGATTTGGGGTAGACATCCAAGAAGTCCATAAACCAACCTGCCTTTTCAGAGTTGCAAATTTAAGGAGATGGTTATATGACGTGGTGCCTGTGACAGCAGGGCAATGAACATGATGACCTAAAATGCTCTTTTCTATCCTGTATTTCAACAAAAGTGAGACCAAAGCATGTTCGGAGGGTACTAACTGTTGAGCTGCCAAGACTTTGTAAATAAAACATTGGAACCAATTATCAGGAAACTCTATGTCCCTTACATTTCTAGAAACATTTTATCTAGATCACAGATGGAGTATAATTGTGGATTAAAGGTAGGATTCTTCCATGGCTCTTGTGCTATGCCTGTTAAAGAGTTAGAGACCTTTGATTTCTGTGACTGACATTTGTCTCCTTTTAAGAAACACAAACTTCATAAACAACAATTTAAATAAAAAATAAAAGCTTATTCCATTTTGCGGATACAGATATTAAAAAATATTCCATTTATTAAATAAATACTCTCTAAACATTACTGCACTAGCTTGCTTCCTGCAATATCTGGGGGACATATTGAAATTAGTGGACCGTGAAGTGCCAAGAGGCTTCCAGCTGTCTTCTCTCTGGCTCTAGCAGGGCTTCCGCTGCAGACTAGCCAGCTCAAACACTAGACTGACAGCAGGTAACTAGTCAGTGTAGTTGGCTTTGATGTTTTAACTGTCCAGTCATCTGATGTTGTATCTTCTGGAGCTGTGTGTTGGCACAGTCTAACGGAAAGGTCCTTAATGTGATATGACAGAATGGCTAGTGTTACAGGAGACATCTTTTGCACTGTTGAAACTGTAGTGCATCAACAGGAACTGCCATTTATATTTGCTAAATGGGACTTTTAAGTGGAAGGCACATGCTAAGTTCATGGATAAGATAAGCACTGGATTTTACTTCATAGAAATAATTCACTGCAATGTTTTACCTGCCAGCTCTGCAAACTTATGCCAAGACCTAGTTTTAATTGTTACTTTCTGAAGATACCTGCAAAGAGAGTGTACTGTTCAGTGTTGTTCCCACTTGTGCCTGTTTTTGGCCAGCAGATAGGGAAATTAGAGTTAAGTTTCTTTGCATGCTTCAGCTTTCTCTCTTCTGCCTGGATTCACAATCAGAGAAGGACTGAGAAGGCCTCCTCTGTAAAACCAAGTGAGAGTGCTGATAGTTTATCCTCAAACAACAAGTAATATAAAGATTGTGCCATATTGTATCAATAGAAATTTCAAGTGATCTTAAGTGGTAGCTCTTTGTAAGTTCTCAGATACCATGGAAACAATTAATGTAGTAAAAGTATCTAGCCAGAGACGATGAGAAGGACAATATCCTCATGTTTAGCGGACAAAGGAACATCAGGGGTCCAGGGGAAGTCTATAACCTGAGAGGCTGCGGTCTCTGAGTTGAATATTGGGACATTTAAAGGCAACCAAATTCTACCAGGTGAAAAACCAATACTGTAACAATGTTCAG
>WAAD01039695.1:0-16788 GCA_013389945.1 Fregata magnificens
TAGCACGGGTCCCCCGGCGCGATCCTCCGCTCCGGGATCCTCCATCTCCAGGAAAGCAGGGCTCCATCCTGTGTAACAGTTGCTTGGGAAGACAAACACCATAACTCCAAACGTCCCCACTTCCTTCTTCTTCCCCCAGCTTTACATGCTCAACATGATGTCATATGGTATGGGATATCCCTTTGGTCAGTTGGGGTCAGCTGTCCCAGCTGTGTCCCCTCCCAGCTTCTTGTGCACCCCCAGGCTGCTCACTGGCAGGGCAGTCTGAGGAGCAGAAAAGGCCTTGACTCTGTATAAGCACTGCTCAGCAATAACTAAAACATCCCTGTGTTATCAAGACTGTTTTCAGCACAAATCCGAAATATAGCCCCGTACTAGCTACTGGGAAGAAAATTAACTCTATCCCAGCCAAAACCAGGACATCCTTATACAGACAGAAGAAACGTGACAGAATATAAACAACAAATATAAATGCTTGCCTTTAACAATATCTCAACACAGTTCAGTACCCTTTCCATGTCAGAGAAAGTGGAGGACTTGCAAAGGAAACCATCTGTTCATGGGGGCTTTAACATGACTTTTGTAGCTCACAGTCATCTACAATTCTATCATATATAAATATAAACTACCAGGCAGATTTATACATTTATATGTTAACTACTATCATATATCTTCTCCAATGTTTAGCTGATATAGAGAGTCCAGATATCTGCTGAACACAGATATTTGGGCTGAAACAGAACCACTTTTGGTTTTTTGATTCATGTTCTGAGAGTTGACTCCCTGCAGGCTAATGACACTGGAATACTTACAATTACTTTGTAATCAGAGGACCTTATTCTCCTGGAGAATATTCACCTGGAGTACTGTGTCCAGTTCTGGGATCCCCAGTACAAGAGAGACATGGACATTCTGGAGACAGTTCAATGAATGGCCACGAAGATGATGAAGGGACTGGAATATGTCTCCTATGAGGAAATTATGAAAGAGCTGGGACTGTTCACCCTGGAGAAGAGAAGGCTCGGGGGGATCTTATCAATGTATATAAATTCCTGAAGGGAGGGTTCAAAGAGGAGAGAGCCAGGTTCTTTTTGGTGGTGCCCAGTGACAAGACAAGAGGCAACAAACTGAAACATGGGAGGTTCCCTCCCATTCCATCAGGAAACACTTGTTTACTGTGAGGGTGACTAAGCACTGGAATAGGTTGCCCAGAGAGGTTGTGGAGTCTCCCTTGGAGATATTCAAAGGCATCTGGACATGGTCCTGCACAACCAGCTCTAGGTGTCCTTGCTTAAGCAGGTGTGTTGGACCAGATGATCTCTTCAGGTCCCTTCTAACCTCAACCATTCTGTGAAAAGCAAGCAAACAAAAAACCTCTGCAAGAGAGCAACAAGGTCCTTGTTGTCCATTTCTGCCTGTTGGCAGAGCACTCAGGAGTAAATTGATCACAGCTGAACTCTCATTGCAACTGCACAAGACTTAGGTTGAAGAAACCCTGCGCAAATTTATGATGCCTGAAATCTTACTCTTTTTTTTTGACAGGGTCTTCGTTCATACATCTCCAAGGTCAGTAATATGGTTGGTCTAACACCATGAAATAATGCGAAAGATTGATGCTAGTTACCCTTAGCAAAACGTTTCTCTACAATTTTAAATGTAAGGAACCATTGGTGAGCTTCTTCTCTACTCCAGTGCCATGGTCCAGCTGTTTTGCTACCTCTTCTCTTAATGAAGCAAATTAAAAGTTGTGTCATATTCTGCAAAATTTTGTTACACATTCATCGTTTAAAAAGTGCTATCTAAATTATTGAGATAATATAATGCACAAAAATTACAGTTAATAGACATATTTGCTCAATTATGCCTACTCAGTCTTTTCTCACTCTTATTAAAATGCTGGAGTATATGAGGACAATATAATTAACCAGAAAGAATAAAAATTCATCTCTTTGTATACCTTCAATAATAATTTACTTACTTATACGTTCTCCCTAGTTAATTTTTAAATGTTTTAAATATGAGAGTAATATAAGCAACATTTGGGGAAGGGAATCTTTAACACACCCAAAGATTCCTCAGTTTACATAATCGCCTTTCAAAACCAAGGCATTAAATTCCCATACCAGCTTTCTGAAAGAACTGCCTCACATATCCCTTCTGTTCATCTCCTTTTATTTTTTTAATTAAAGTGTGCTCAACAGGATGGATTTTCTGGTCTTTTTGTATAAATAAAATTGTAATTTATTTTATAATATGGAAGTATTTATTAACTATTGATGAAATGCCATATAATATCCTGTATTGCACATGCATAATTTTATTGTTTTTAAAGAAATTAAAAAACTGAGTCTATATACAACACAAAAAAAAAATCAAAATTTAAAATGGCTAATCTTCCAATTGTGGAACATAAAATGTTGCATAAAATAACAGAAATAAAACTTGAAATTACCTGAAAATGAATAACTGGAATATCTGTCTTTCTCTTTAAACTGAGGGACATTTAAATGCCGTGCTACTAGCAAAACACTGACCGTGGGTGTCTCAATCAGAAAAGGCTCTGCTGAACCTCTGCAGTTTTTCATTACAATGATCCTAGAAAGTCATTATCATAACAGTATGTATTGGGTAACACACACTTCCCTACAAAGCTCTTCAATGAGTTATCCAGGAATTAACACAACTTCTTATGTGGCTTTCATGCATTTATTGTAAATTAGATGTATTACAGACATATGTGTAACACCCTTCCTTGTGCTGTGCCTTGACAGTCAAGATCAGATGAGGCAGTTGAGGAACTTCGATAAAAATTTAAATGACTTTGAACAAGGGTTATCACTTTAAGAAAGATGCTTTTAATTGATGAAGTCATCTCTCCTGCTAATACTCTAGCACTATCATTTGGGATAATATTGAAAAATGTTGCCAGCTGAGTTTAATTACACAAAATTTTACATGAGAAAATATACCAGAGAAGTAGAAGAGAAGAAGCATAGGGTGAGATGAAACTGTGTAAAACTTGATCTTTGCTATCATAGTCCTTCAGTGACCACATCTATGAAAAAAATTAAAGTTGTGGCCCCTAGTATTGAAAATTAAGGCCTCTACAACTGGTGTGAGTCCTTTAACTAAAACTGGACAGTTATTTTTTATTTACTAAGCACAATTTTTTACATTGGTCACAGAAATATGCTATGAACATTCTCTACAGCTGAAAGAGTAAGTGGAGGTTATATTTGATTTGCAAGATGTTTCACATTAGTTTTAAAATTAAATCAGAACTTGCAAACAACAGTTGTACACAATGTTGGTAGCACAGTAAGGGACTTTGGTTAAATAATTTCTTTATTGCTTTCATAAGAATATGAGAAGACAAATGGAAACCTCTTCTCAAAATTCTTCTCAAACCTCCTGTGGTTTAATGACAGGCCGAGGGGCAGATGGAGAGAGTCAGTCATGTTGTGAGAGACTGGAATAACAACTAGTTGTCTCAAAGCTTGCTTGTATATACTTATCTGACAAGATATGGCTGGAATGTGAGGCCTAATGGTGCTGCTGCTCACAAGGAGGCTTGTGCAGCCTTGATGGAACAACAAATCATTCTCGTGCTTATCAAGCACCGCTAGAGCAGAACGCTGGCCATTGCCTAAGCTGAGCCAGCTGCCCACCAAAATGTATACTTTTTCCCGCCAAAGATCACGTGAAGGCCATGTCATAAGCGAGACCTAAGGCGCGTGGACAGTGCATGGGACGTTGTGCGCATGTGCCAGCCTGTATAAAAAAGACCATGGAAACAAGCCGCTGTGTGCACCCACCACCAAAGACCTGAAGACTGCAATCTGAGGACCAACAGAATGCCGCTGGATCCTTGGTGGTGACTATCCTTTGCTTATCTTTCTAACTGCCTGCTTAGTTTCCCCCTAAATCTTTCCTGCCTCTCCTATCACTTTATTCTCTTGTTGTTCTACTCAACAAAAAATGTCCTGAGTGGCGGCATTTGACCTCGTTTGTGTCTTAATCTCACTCCTGGGATCGTTACGAACCTCTCCTGAGCCCGAAATTGGACTGGGACTTTACACATGTTTAACAAGAAACAAACAAACAAACAAACCTGGCAATCATGAATAAAACTGAGAAGAAAAAACAATCAGTCTATAAATTATAATCTCTAAACTAGGTTGCCATATGAGTTGATTAACATCATCCACACTCCAGTCAAAAAAGTAGTTCCACTGGAGGTCAGAAGGTGACAAAAAATATAGAATCAATGGTAAGTATTCCTCTGATATCAATAGAAACTGTATCTTGTCTGTTTTTATAGGACCATACTGTTAAATTTTTCACATGTGGTCAGGCAGAGCATAAAGGAAAATGTATTACCTTGAAATTATTTGAAGAAACATACAGTGAAAATCTGGGGGGGTGTTGTGTGTGTGTTAATCTTAATTACAAGTAATTTTTCATAACAGTTGTGTGTAATACTAGATGATCAGATAAATTAGGTTTGGAAGAATATGGAATGGTTTATTAAAAAGCAAAATACAGACCAGTCTATAAAATACGCAGATTGCAGTAAAAGAGCAAAGTATGTTGTCCATAGGAGTAGAGGTAGAAGAAAATGCATAGAATACATAGAATACATAGAATTTGAACTATGGTAATTTTCCACAGGAAAATATCCAGTGCTTTGGGAAGAAAGTCAATATCTATTGCCTTTGCTGAAGTTGTGGATCATCTTGTACCACAGAAAATCCTTTGTGGAGAGAAGATGTTGCCATACAGGGTATTTCGTCACCCTCATCGCTTTCAATACAGAAAGACTATGATTAGCACAGGTCTGAGATTTTCCAAGAAAATTTATTTTCTAGGATGGAATTTCTGGTTAGAAGTAGAAAGACAAGTATGGCCCTATGTAAGCAATGGCGCTATGATCAGAGCACTCACCTGAGATGTGAGAGGCTGGATGCTTGACTCCCCATCCAGAATTAGACTGAGCAAGGATCTCAGGCTGGTGGTATACAAGACTTGATGAGGGTGTAGCCAGTGGCTCTCAGCATGAATGGATGGGTACATACATACATTTTCCTCTTTCTCTGTTTTTTTCTTTTAACAAACATTGAGGACTCTTGGTTTTATTCAGATGCAAAATAAGATTAAAAATATGCACAGACTTTTTTCAGTATAGCTCCAGACAAGAACTGAATGGAGATTGCAGACGATTAGGTCTGTAATTTTAAAATAGTGCAGTACAAACAAGAGTGGGTGGATGGCAGACAGGAAACCTGTAGAATCTTGAAGATACTTTACCATATGGAATTTGTATTGTCTGCCCAGAGAGGGCATTCACACCATCTCTGTCAGAAAACTTGGACACAGTTGGATAACCACGAGTTAGAAGCCTAAGTTTTCCAATCAGTCAAAGAGAGTGCTATCAGTTGGTACTTCAGAGCACTTAAGATGGATAAGTAGGGAAGACTTATGTCCCCAGACCTATCAGCTAAATAAAAATTATTTTCTTCTTCAACATAGAAATAGTCCACAAGTGGAATTCTAAATGACAATACGATATCTGGGAAGAACAGCAACCTGAGTGAGACACAAGGATTACAGACTTGATTATTTAGTGTGGCATGAAAATAGTTTTAAGACCATCCAGAGTTCCTCCCTCTTTCAAATAAATCACCACAGACATGGAAGGCAGAAAGAACACACCAGCTTTTTTGACAGGACATACTGCTATCTTAGTGTTACCTTATCAAATTCAACCACCATCATCAGCTTTTCATATTATCAGAAAGCTAGGAGAATTAGTTTCCAGGAAAGTGAAGTACTAAGTAGGAGTTCTTAGAGTGAGTAAAAATACAATCTGTCTGCAACAGCAAAACTGCACTCACTTTGAAACACTTGGGTAACTAAGGCAGAAAATGAGGCGTTTGATCATTTCACTCCAGACTGCCTCTTTATACCTTAACCGTATTAAAGCAGAATTGAACACTATACAAAGGCATTCTGCTTCCACTCTTAAGATACAGAAAATAAGGAAAAGTGAATAAAAAATATCTTACTCTTATGGGGAAAAAAGCTAATTATGTATGGGGTGCTGAACATTTGGTGCAAATGGCAGACATTGTCAAATTACAATGCTGTTTCTGGAAAATGTGAAACTATTGATCCAAATATTGGTGGGGAAGGATGATTATTCTCTTTCCCTCAAGCCTAGCATTCAGAGGTGAATAAAGATGTGAAGTAGCTGGCTGAAAAATAAAAGGAGCAGGAAGGAAAATCAGTCTGTGCAAAGCATCATTTTCCGATTGATGCTAGAAAATTTGTAGGTATTATTCATATTAAATACTCAGACACAATACACCAAGATCACAAAACAACAACTCTGAAAGCAACTCTGTCTTCACATCTAAAGTTTTAAAGCTGGGAAAAACAAAACCTACACATATTTAGTCTGAATTCTGTGTCAATGAGTGACTTGATACTCAGGAACTGTATGGTCTCTCTGAAGGTTGCTCTGCTATTTATTTCTTATTGAGCTCTTGAGTAAATAGTTGTGGAAGAGGTAATATAGATAACACTACAATATCCTAAGACTAAGCCTCAGCAAGATCATGTTTCCAGGGAATAATTTTTCTGCCAAAAATAATTTAATGAACTGGCAGATTGTGAAGGATATTCTCCAGCCTTCCTGGCCAAGAATACAGAAATAATTCTCCAGGTGACCAAAGAATAGTTTCAACCAGGAACTAAACCAAGATATAGAATCACAATTTCCACAGAACTTTTGAGAAGGACATGAAACCTCTTATGATTTGCATTGCCACTGCCACTTCAAAAGTCATGATTTCCTTGCATTTGGATAACTATCACCAGCCATTTACAAATCTGAGGGACTCTCCTCACCATCTTCGAGATGGTTGTATATATAAACAGTGAAGTATGTAGTACGAGCTTGACAATTTTTAAAATTTCATACAGGACTCAAATGACTGTGATGACTGTGACCCTGCTCACAGTCACCCAGAAGACTGTGTATTTGAAATAAAATACCATCTCATAACATATGAATTAAATCACTGATAAAATTAAATTTGCAAACCAAACAGTAACTATACAGAGATACTTTTCACCATTTTTTGAATAGGACCTAAGCTAAAGTACCAAGCCTTGTACAGTCCACGGACTATTATCCACTACTGTTTTTTCACGTGGGCCTGAGTGATACAGCCAGGAGCAATCTGAAGAGTATCAAGAAGGATTACATAGTCCTGGGAGTGGTGGTAAGGGACTCTGGAGACAGGTAGTTTTTTCATCAATCTTCCCAGTCAAAGGGAAGGGGTTTGAAAGGGCTAGTTTAATCTGGTGAATCAACAAATGGTTACAGGACTGATGCCACAGCCAGGAGTTTGGCTACTTAGACCATGGGACTTGCTTTGAGAAACTTGGTCTGCTAGGGGCTGATGGAGTCCATCTGTCAGAGAAGGGGAAGAGCATCTTCGGTCATAGGCTTGTGAAGCTGGTGAAGAGCGCTTTAAACTAAAGTTGCTAGGGGAGGGGAACCTCAATCCATCCCACTCCTACCAGTTTGATGCCAGTGCCAGCAATAGATGCCCAGAGCCTGGAGAAGGATCACAGGTCAGCAGGAGAGCACCTGAAGAGCAGCACAAAGGAATTCCAGCCACTCCAGCCAGTAAGTCAGCTTCACTGGGGCCCAACTTAAATGCTTCTATGCAAACACATGTAGCATGGGGAATAAACAAGAGGAGTTAGCGATGCGCACACGCCTGCAGGGCTATGATCTTATTGGCATCACGGAGATGTGGTGGGATGGCTTCTATGACTGGAGTGTTGGAATGGGAGGATATAGGCTCTTTAGGAAGGACAGGCAGGGGAGACAAGGAGGGGGTATCGCTCTCTATGTCAATGACCAGCTGGAGTGCATGGATCTCCGCCTGGGGATGGATGAGGAGCTGACCAAGAGCTTATGGGTCAGGATTAAAGGGAGGGCAGGGACAGGTGACATTATAGTGGGGGTCTGCTACAGGCCACCCGACCAGGAAGACCGAGCGGATTAGGCCCTCTATAGACAGATAGGAGCAGCCTCACATTCACAAGCCCTGGTCCTCATGGGGGACTTCAGCCACTCCTATATCTGTTGGAGGGACAACACAGGAGGGCATAAGCAATCTGGGAGATTCCTGGAATACGTTGATGATGACTTCCTTCTCCAAGTGATAGCAGAGCCAACAAGGAGAGGTGCTATGCTGGACCTTGTTCTCACCAACAAGGAGAGGCTGGTGGGGAATGTGAAGCTCGAGGGCAGCCTTGGCTTCAGTGACCATGAAATGGTGGAGTTCAAGATCCTTAGGGCACTGAGGAGGGGGCACAGCAAGCTCACTACCCTGGACTCCAGGAGAGCAGCCTTTGGGCTCTTCAGGGATCTGCTTGGTAGAGTACCATGGGATAAAGCCCTGGAGGGAAGAGGGGCCCAAGAAAGCTGGTTGATATTCAAGGATCACCTCCTCCATGCTCAGGAGCAATACATCCCAATAAAGAGGAAGTCAGGCAAAAATGCCAGGAGGCCTGCATGGATGAACAAGGAGCTCCTGGACAAACTCAAACACAAAAAGGAAACCTACAGAGGGTGGGAGCAAGGACAGGTAGCCTGGGAGGATGTCGTGGTTTAGCCCCAGTCAGCGACCAAGCACCACACAGCTGCTTGCTCAGCTTCTCCACTCCTGGTAGGATGGGGGAGAGAATCTGAAGAGCAAAAGTAAAAAAACCTCATGGGTTGAGATAAGAACAGTTTAATAATTGAAATATACAATAATAAATAATAATAATAATAATAAATGAAAAGAAAAACAACAAGAGAGAGAGAGAAACAAAACCCAGGAAAAACAAATGATGCAACCACTCACCACCCACCGACTGATACCCAGCCAGGCCCTGAGCAGCGCTCGCTGCCCCCGGCCAAGTCCCCCCCAGTTTATAAACTGAGCATGATGTCATATGACATAGAATATCCCTTTGGCCAGTTTGGATCAGCTGTCTTGACTGTGCCCCCTCCCAGCTTCTTGTGCACCTGGCAGACCATGGAAAGCTGAAAAAGTCCTTGACTAGACTAAGCACTACTTAACAACAACTAAAACATCAGTGTGTTATCAACATTATTCTCATACTAAATCCAAAACACAGCACTATACCAGATACTAGGAAGAAAATGAACTCTATCCCAGTCCTCACCAGCAAGTGCTCAAGCCACACTGCACAAGTCGCAGAATGCAAAGGCAGGCACTGGGAGAATGAAGAAACTCCCACTGTAGGAGAAGATCAAGTGCGAGACCGTCTAAGGAACCTGAAGGTGCAGAAGGCCATGGGACCTGATGAGATGCATCCATGGGTCCTGAGGGAACTGGCAGATGAAGTTGCTAAGCCACTATCCATCATATATGAGAAGTTGTGGCAGTCCAGCAAAGTTCCCACTGACTGGAAATAGGGAAACATAACCCCCATTTTTAAAAAGGGAAAAAAGGAAGACTCAGGGAACTACAGGCCAGTGAGTTTCGCCTCTGTGCCTGGCAAGATCATGGAGCAGATCCTCCTGGAAATTATGCTAAGGGTCATGGAAAATAAGGAGGTGATTGGTGACAGCCAACATGGCTTCATTAAGGGCAAATTGTGCCTGACAAATTTGACGCCCTTCTTCAAGGGGGTTACAGCATTGGTGGATAAGAGAAGAGCAGCAGATGTCATCTACCTGGACTTGTGCAAAGCATCTGACACTGTCTCACATGACATCCTTGTCTCTAAATTAGAGATACATGGATTTGATGGATGGACCACACAGTGGATAAGGAATTGGCTCGACGTTGGCACTCAAAGAGTTGCGGTCAACAGCTCAATGTCCAAGTGGAGAACCCCTGTTCCTCAGGGGTCGGTATTGGGACTGGCGCTGTTTAACATCTTTGTCAGCAACATGGACAGTGGGATTGAGTGCACCCTCAGCATGTTTGCTGACAACACCAAGCTGTGTGGTGCGGTCGACACACCTGAGGAAGGGATGCTTGGATAGGGACTTTGACAAGCTTGAGAGGTAGGCCTGTGTGAATGTCATGAAGTTCAACAAGGCCAAGTGCAAGGTCCTGCACATGGGTTGGGGCAATCCCAAGCACAAATACAGGCTGGGGAGAGAGCAGCCCTGAGGAGAAGGACTTGGGGGTGTTGCTTGATGAGTTCAACATGACCTGGCAATGTGTGCTTGCAGCCCAGACAGCCAACCGTATCCTGGGCTGCATCAAAAGAAGCATGACCAGCAGGTTGAGGGAGGTGATTGTCCCCCTCTCCTCTGCTCTTGTGAGCCCCCACCTGGAGTACTGTGTTCAGGTCTGGGGCCCCCAACATAAGAAGGACATGGACCTGTTGGAGCGAGTCCAGAGGGGAGCCATGAAGATGATCAGAGGGCTGGACCACCTCTCCTATGAAGACAGGCTGAGAGAGTTGGGGTTGTTCAGCCTAGAGAAGAGAAGGCTCTGGGGACACCTTATAACAGGCTCTCAGTACCTGAAGGGGACCTACAAGAAAGCTGGAGAGGGACTTTTTACAAGGACATGTGGTGATAGGACAAGGGGTAATGGCTTTAAACTGAAAGATGGTAGATTTAGATTAGATATAAGGAAGACTTTCTTCACTGTGAGGGTGATGAGGCACTGGAACAGGTTGCCCAGAGAAGTTGTGGATGCCCCGTTCCTGGAAGTGTTCAAGGCCAGGCTGGATGGGGCTTTGAGCAACCTGGTCTAGTGGAAGGTGTCCCTGCCCATGGCAGGGGGTTGGAACTAGATGATCTTTAAGGTCCCTTCCAACCCAAACCGTTCTATTCTACATAGCGCATAACATTTTGCTTGAAGATAAGTCATCATATTGGAGTATTGTGCCACCTTCCCAAATGTGTTTGACCTTACACTGTAGTTTAAAAGGAGTTGTCCTTAAAAATGCAAATAAAATACTTAGCATGTTATTATCTGTGCAGTGATTTTAAATCTTTTAGTCATATAATTACAGACTGGTTTAGATGCAAACTGAGCGCTCAACTTAGAGATTTCATGTTTTCCTCATTTTCTTAATTACAATTGTAATTTAAAGTTGAATACTGAGATTCTCTCTGAGGAGCCATTTATAAAGGCTTATAATTTTGTCAAACTTTTATAGCAGTAGATGCAAGTTAGCACAAATTTTTAATCACATCTTAAACAAAAATTTGCATTTGTGGACCAGTTGTTACTTTATTTTCAAGAATGAAAAAAGGGGCAAGAACACACTTTGAAGTGAAAAAATAATAATGATTTAACCTTAGAAAAGTTTGTGTTAGCAGTGAATGAGACTGCAGTTCTGCAGAATATGTAGATGAGAACATTCAATTAAAAATGTATCACAGTCCATATGCATTGGGTAGGAGAATTAAACAAGTTACTAGCAAGTTACTGCAAGTAACTTGTGAAATGCTGTAATTTTGCGGTTTTATCCTTAACTAAAGATATCTGCTATTGTTTGGTTTTAGAACAAACTAAATAAAGACCTTTCTGAATAATAGTTTAAGGTTGCTACTTGCATATGAAAGGCATAATAGAGCTAAACACACTATATAGGGGTTTTTTTGTGCAAGAAAAATATTTATTCTTTAAAAGTATATAAAGTAACAATAGCACAATATTTTTAGAGCAAAAAGAGATTTTTCCCCCTCACGTTAGTACATCCTAAATCAGGCTTGCTACCTAGTTTCACTGCCTTACTAGATGATTCAAGAGCCTAAGGACAATATTCTCAAAAGGCAAAATAGAAATGACTTTTTATGAGGCTGAGATTTGACCAACCACAACAAGGCAAAGCTATTTAGTCCAGATACTTCTATTTATATTGACCAAAGAGTTATTAAAATAATCTGATGTTTCTTTTCATATGTATTTTCTTGCATATAATAGAGCTCCAACCAAGTGCACAGCAATTTATAAAACCATATGATGGTAAGGCACAAAACAGGCCATTCAAAACTGTTAATGAAATGTTGATCATCCCCTAGCAGTAGATGAAGCCTACCCAAGACGTGACTTTTGAAACAAGTTAAAAATTAAGTGGTTCAAATACATAAAGAAAGAAGGAGAACCTTCCCATATTCTTAAGTCTTTCAAGTCTCTCATTATGTCCAGTGTTAGCAGTCACCATTTGCATCAAAATGTGAGGTTCACTTGCCCCCAAGCATTGGGAAATCGAGGCTTTATGGATAGGTATTTCTCATTAAAAACATGTAGTTTGGCAAAATATAGTCTAACCAAAGTTTTCATCTGGCATAAGAAAGACTAATGTAAAACAGTATAAGGGTTTCTAAAGAGCAGTTTAAATTACAGTGGAAATCACAAAAACTGAGGAAAATCACTGTATGAACAAACAAAAGAGCAAGGGAGAGTGATGTATTAAGAATATTTCTTAGGAAACTGGCTAATTCTCTGGGATAATTATAGCTACTGAGCAGAAGGGCTGAGCACCCCAGACCCAGCTGACATTCATGAGGGACACTGGTACTCTGTATCCCTAATAAATCAGCTTATTGTTTATGGGGCTTAAAGGAAAACAAACAATTCTCAATATCTCACTGGAAAAGTAGCATATGCAAATTTTAAAATTAACTAGGACAAGCTGAAGTGTTTCCCAATTTGAGAGGTTTATATAGATAATTTAGAGCCTCTATTTGGCAAGTTTAGAGTGAAATGATGTAGCAGAAAAGCAAGGAAAAAAATAGCAGACCACAAAAGTGAGATTGCTGTAACACTAACAAGACTGCTGAGCCCAAATTTCAAGTTACTCCTTCCCCACAGGAAATAACTGTCTAAATTACATGTCATTGATACTATAGACCCCCGTATTCTCCGCTGTATTTTCTCTCTTTGCAACTAAGATGGAAACAGAAGCAGACATGGCAGTGATTTTCTTTCTCAAACAAAATTACAGGCATATTTATTCCTGTGTGTAAACTAGTTTACAGCTCTGGTGCATGTTCTACAAAAGTAGAGACTAGCGGAAAACAGAATAATGTTGTGTAAAAATAAAATTACTGGGAATATTATAAATTACCAAAATATTGTTGATGTAACAAAATTAAACAAGAAAGACATTGACTGATGGGTTTAAGTCTGATATTTATTCTAGGGTATGATTAACAGCCAAATGTATATCTTGACAAGGATGTCTATACAAAGATAACTTTTAAACTATAACTAGCTTTAATTGTATTTCTGTAATAACTTTTCAAACAGTTTAGATTTTATAAGAAATAAGGAAAGATCCATATTCATACTTCCAATAATTATGATCAGAGAGACTTGACAGATTTGGTGATATGCTACATAAACATGTAGATAGGACCAAAAAGTTTATTTGAGAAAGGTCTTAAATGGATAATATGCTCTGCAGAAAAAGAAACAAAACAATTATTTTTTTTCCTAGGATCTGGCATCTGGCAATTACATGAAATTAGGTAGTGGTCACAACAATGTAATATCATGCACCTGAAGTTAGGAACTTGAAAATAACCTTGGAAATACCTCTTTTTTTCCTTTGGAATTTGGAAGAGGCAGCACAAAAGCATGCAAGTTTTTTATGTTTTTGAAATGCTGTGGATCAAACACGTGATGCTCTGGATAAAACCTTAATTTGTACTTGCTATAAAGAAAAACAGTCTTTCTCCTGTCTATTCCTTTTATTGGGAGTGGGAAATGATTTTCCCATTTGAGAAATAGTCAGGGAAAAGGTGACTGATATTTAGCTCAGCTAAGTGTTCTTGGTTTCAAATGAGCAAGTTGAGCATGTTAATTTATTCCTTGCTATTGACAGACTGAAGTATACAATTATGATTCATGTCAAGTATTTCCAAACTGTCTCCAGTATTGATTCAAGTATTTGTATGGAGATCCCAAAATATCTCCTCTCCACCCCACTCACCATCTTTCTGTCTTTACTTAACAGCTGTTGCAAATAACAAAAGTTCCATGGAGAAAAAGTTGCCATCAGGTTTGGGCTTTTTAAATAGATAAGTCACAAGTATATTTATGCTTCTTTTCTTGGATATCGTAACCCTTGCCTGTACAAAACGCTTCTCCATTTTATTATTTTAATAGTTACTCCTATTAGTTGCTTTTTACTAGTTCATTGTACAACTCCATGAGTCATTTCATGGTGTATATTTTGTAATGGAAAGCATCACTGCTTCTTATATATGTCCAGTGATGTATTCCAGTTATAATGATTTAAAAATATATAAATATTAATGCCTATATTTTATTTTGCAATGTCAATAAATAAATTTCTCCCATACTAATCGTAAGGATAACTGACCTATTTCTGACACTGAAAAATGAAGCTCTGAGCTTTATCAGTGTTCATCCTTCAGGAAAAACTATAGTTCTAGTTTCATAAATGACATTATTGCAGCCAACATGTATTAAATTTAGTGCTATGCCATTGACATAAAGGAAGCAAAATGACTTGCAAAAGGATATCTTTGGTGCCAGAAGAATCAAGGATATAATTCTGAATTCTGAATTCTAATTGACTTGTGTGATATTCTTCAGTGCTTGTAGCTTTGCTTTGGGTACCACCTGCCCAAGCTCCTTGAAACCTTTTCCGTCATGGGTATACAACCTGTTTTTCCAGGCAGTGGTTACAAGCATCAGCAGGACTCCATCATATTTCCTTCTTTTTGGAACCTGCCACATCACACGTGAGGTAGTCACATCTCTTGACAAAACTGAGTCTTTGCCTACTAATTCCAAACCTACACCTTCAGCATCATACCTTTCATGAGTTAATACACGTTTAAAAAAATGGTTGAACTCAAGAGACAGAGTTGAACTGGAGCATAGCTTCAAGAACACACCCCTGAAAGTATATCAAGCTAAATTTAATAACTAAAGGACAAGGGGAAGGTAAAGAGTCTTTATTTTCCTATTAGAGAGAAAAAAGAAGAGTCATTTTTGGGATCTTGGCCAACCTTTGCAGTCACAGTGCAAGTACCTGTGGCACAGAGGGCTTCATGTGAGCACTGCTGAGTGCACAGTGGAAGAAGCACCATATGCTGACACAATTATTACACCGCTCATATCTATTGAATTACTCTGTGACGCACTTTGGAGAATTAGATGCTCTGACCAGGAAAGTCTATAAAAGCTATTCTATTTTATTCTAATTAGTTCTGTGGACATTAAATCCATTCTTATTCTGGCAAATACTCCAGCTTTTGTAAGAGCCAGGATCTCCCTTAAGTCATTAAGAGAGATTTTAAGTTAAAATGCATCGCACCTGACGCCAAACTCGTCTTGACATGCAACTGACAGTTAAATCTGTTGATGAATGTATGTTCTAGTGAGTATAAAAACATCCATGATGAATCATACCAATGACACATGTAAAGATTCTCTTTTTTACAACAGTAGCTAATAGCAAACTCTTAACTACATGATGGGTATATGACTCCTTATCAATTTCCCTCACACAGTTTCCCAAAGTCAGCAGTTTAAGGATGTCCAGGTCAACACTTGCATCTGGACTATCTACCAGTGCACCTTAATAATTTCTTTTCTAATCTGTTTATATTTTTTTTCTAATCGATTTATTAGTTTGACCACAGTAACACTCCATGAGAAGGAATTGAATTTGTGGTCTTAAAGAATTGTTCTACTGCTCTTACCTGGCAATTTCTTTGGGTGCCCTCTTGTTCTGTGTAAGAAATGGAGAGTTACTGTTTCCTCTTTCCCTTCTGCACATCACTTGCTGTAACTCATTCACTAAACACTGTCCTCATCTTTATTCCAGAATAAAGAAATCTTGTTAATTTATTCTATCCTTGCATGGAAGTTGCTCAAGTAGTTTTGATCATCTGCCAAAATAATTTCTGAAAGGGAGATCTGAGTTGCATTTCTGGTATTCAAAATACCAGCATTCTTGATAAGCATGTAAGCTTATAGGGTCATAGCATGTTCTGTTTTGTTCTTGATTCCTTTTCTAGCTATTTTTAACATTCTGATTGTATTTTTTACTTGTTATCCAAGCACTGTTTTACTGTTTCAAGAGATCAAACTACAACAACTCTTTCCTGAGCAGTCATAGATAACGTAAAAACTGCAAATGAGATCATTACAAACCAGGAAAGTAATACAGTGTTCTGGGGTTTAAAAACAAATAAGTCAGTGATATAATTTCCAATATACTTGAGGTCTCTCATCTTGTTCATGATGTGAATGCTCTAAAGAGACTGTTATAATTGATGCAAATGTTTCATTGTGGTAAGATTTAATTAACTAACTTAGAAAAACTTTATACACAGACAGAACCAAGCATCCCAGTGAGATAGAAGAGAGTGAATAGTGGTGTCAGAGCAATATTGGAAGAAATCTATAGGTGTTTGGGAAATCCTCAAAAGAAAACAGAGATAATTAAAATAATTGTTACCTCCTTAGCATTAAGTTATGTTATCTTAAGCAAATTAAATATTTAATTTAGTCTCCAAAAATGTTTTCATTTATTTCAATCTTTTTAATTTCCTATTTCTTCATCTCTCTCATTTCATCCTCATGAAATGCCCTTCTCCCTGTATCTTCCCTTACTCAATTCATTTTCCTTCTAGACTTTCCTCATGATCTTGCAAAAGTGTAGGATCATAATGTAGATCAACTGTGTGTTTTGCCACCAAAAGAGGGAAGAGCCCAGATTGTGTTCTGAAAAATGGGGAAAACA
>WAAD01039696.1:5011-15589 GCA_013389945.1 Fregata magnificens
GGTTTTTTTTTATAGCAAGGAAAAACCCACAGGAGGCTGAAGGGAGATGAGGCTCTACCCTAGGAAGGTCTGGCAGGAGGTTGCTGCTTTCTGTAACTGTCTCAAATACAAGTGGGGAATTCAGAGTACAAGGCAGATGAACAAAGAAGGTAACAGAGTGGAACTAGTAACAGCCCCGGGGGAAACCAGAACAGACAGGGAAGAGTGTTACAAAGTGCTCATCAAATTTACATGCAAATAGTAATGCTAGCATCATACATGATTAACTCCTCACTTGACTGAATCCTCTCTGGATGAAAATGTATGAAGTTATGTTTCTGTCACCTGACACTGAGGGGACAGATCTTTTAGGGATCCTTGGCAGAATGACGGCGGCACTAAGTCGTAGTTAGAATTAAAGCTTTTTTCTTAACACGATATTATCATTAGTATAGCACAGAATTTATGATTAGAATGGCACAGGAGTGCATTCCAAGCAGAATCAATGTAGTACAATTTATAAGTAGCATAATACAGAATTTATAATACAACTTCACTTATCATTTCTAATCACCTAGATAGACTTATGATTTTTAATCACCTGGACCCTCGGCAGATCGGGTTGGATCTTAATACATAGTTTGCTGTATCAATGTAACAATCATAATCTAGACTCAAAAATCTTATAAAAGAACACGAGTCACTCCCTCAGTCCTCCAAGGAAGCAGGCGATGGCGGAGGTGTCCCTGGGCACCAGGGGTGCTGGTCTCACTGCCAGCAGCAGTTCTGGTCCAAGTTCCCGCTTTCGACTTTTAACTGCTTGGTTTTACAGACAGTGCTCTGGGTGCTGCTAGGCTTCCCTGTTCTGTGGCGGGGTCATCAACAACACCAGGTTGGCTGGGTGCCTGGGACCTTGAAGGCTGGCAAGGAAGGGAGTAATTGGCGTGGTGCCCAGGAACCTTGAGGCCAGCAGGGAGGGGAAGAAGAAATCTGTTTGGTTCATCTGCTTGGTGCACAGGAACTTCAGGGCCTGATAATGCGGGGAAAGGGAACAAATACGTGACCTGCTTGGTCCCAGAGAATGGCTGCTTGCCTTAGAAAATGGTGTTAGTTAGGCTAACCACATTACCAGGGGTTGGCAGCAGGGGGTGGTGGTCACAGTTCCTTTAAGAATGGCTTTGCAGACAGCATCTTAACTTCTTTTCATGAGATATTAACAATCTATTTGTGGTTTTTCCTCACTATCTTCATTGGTTCAGTTTCTATGTCAGCCATTGCCTAACTGTGAGAAAGCAGAATTTCTCTGAGCAATTACAAAGTAGATGTGTAAAATTTTGTTTTCTCCTTGGTAGAATTACTTCACACCTATATTATTATGAACAGAGCTGCTTGCTTCTTTATCTTTCTTTCACCTCCCTGGCAGACAGATAAAGCCTGTCTGTCTTGCACTCTAAGGTTTCTAAGCCGTAGCAGCCAGTAGTAGCTGTAAATGAATGTTAATTCTGACAAATGCTGTACCCACTGCATTGCAGACTAGAGTTCATTTGTTGTGTACTCCCTCTGTTAAATAGACCAGAATACCCTGCAAAGTCAAACATGAATGAATGAGAGAAAGACTTTGTGCAGCTCTGAAGCATTTGGCTGTTACTACTACATGAAATTGTGCTAGGCAATCTGCTTTGTGAGGCAGAGTTCATGACATCTGTAATTACATGCTGCACATTGAATTTGGTGAAAATAATTCATTTAATCAGGAAAAGCAACTTGTTTGCTAACACTCTGAAATACAGTATGCTGTCATTCAAGTTCAAATGTAAAGTATTTTAGTAACATTCCTGCAAGAAATTACATTGGCAAGAACTTTTGGTAAAAGGTTTGGGGAGAATTAACTTGGAGTTAAGATTTTGATTGCAGAATTTTCAAACTCCTCTGGTTGTGGGGCATGCTGTGGCAAGGAAACAGTGCTGCCTTCAGACCCATGGGTTCAAAGGTAACTCCTAGTGTCCTCTCGCTGCCATCAGAGGTGACAGAAATCATTCACCAAAACAAAACCAGCAGGCTGACATTTCAAAACACTTATCAATGCTGAATCAGGGGCTTTAAAATTTTTACCACTCTAAACAAAGAAAACTGAATACTGAGAAGTATTTACACCAAGAGAAACAACAATTCATCGTCGTGCCTCAGAGAAACACAAAGTTTGTGGAGTGAAGCATGCCTGTAATATTGCATAATCAACAGTTGTCTGTGCTTTCTTGACAGTGATTTTTTTCCAGTGAGTAAAGCTTTTTCTTCGCAGAGGGTTCCCCCGCACCCCCAGTTGCTAACTCTAAGATTTCCTCAGGGTGTCTGAATCATAGCTTTTGAAAAACTGCTGGCTGTTCCCTGCAGGGCCCTCACAAGAGCCACAGAAAACTTCCATTCCGTGTTCATTGCCTTAGCAGCATAATGTTATGCTATAGAAAGGGCTCTTAATGCAGGAAACAGCTTCTGAAGGACGACCATCTTCACCTTTGTACTCACTTCTGTGGGATGCGTGGTGATGACTATCTGACCATTGCTTGAAATTCTACAGCAAAAAGATGGAAGAAATTTTACATTTTGCTGTCTTAATCTACATTCCTCTAGGTTTCTATCTTCCTGTATAATCTAAAAATGCATTTTTGGGATACATTTCCAGGAAATAGTTAAGAATTAGTCAGTTTATTTCCTATATATTATTAATAATATTTAACATAGTAATTAATATTAAATAAGAAATATTAATAACTAATTATAATACAAAGCAGATATTGGACATTCATAATTTAGAACAAGTACTTTCTTGTAACAAATAATACGGAAAAAGCAAATTCTGTTCCTTATGCATACTTATATAGCATGTCTATACATAAGATCTCTTAAAAATTAATCAGAAATGGCTCAGGTTATGATGTTTCAAGAAAGCACCATTTGCATTTTGTTTGCATTCTTTTTCAACAAACATGGCAGTTCAACATCTGTTTTTACAAAGGCCATTAATCTCAGTATTTCTAGTATGCAACTTTACAGTAATTGCTACTTCATGTTATTTTAAAATTACTTACAACAAGACATATTTTTCTAGATTTTGATTATGAAACAATTTCCCTCCCTTGCTTCCAAGGCATGTCAGATTTACTCTTTCTTTCATCTGATTTAATCATGCATGATACAGTAAAACTGGTCACCTCCAAGATTGGGTGTTGCTTCACCTCCCTTAAAGTTCATTCTGTTTCAGATTTCAGCTTCATGAAAGAAATAGACCTCTGGACTGGCTCTCACACAAACAACCTTTTAGAGGTTAATTCTGACCTGATTTACACCTTTTATACACCACAGATGTTTCAGTAGAGTCAGAGAAATTTGGCCACAAATTCAGGTTTAATCCATGTAGGTTTGGATTTTTTTTTCTACATTTTCCCCTATTGTATATTCAGTCACTTTGAAATAACAATGTTAGCATTTTGAATTCATTATTTCTCTGGCTCTGACTCAAAGAATTTGACTGGATTATTCCCCAGCCTTCCAGTACCTTTTGTCAGGATCACAGTGCACATATTTCACATAGTGTTGATTTCCTTTGTGTATGGAATGATTTTCAAATAGAAGAATTAAACATGGTAGAGACACTGTATTAGGAATACAGTAACTTATCTGGGTCCACTCATGTCTTGTGAACTCTAGGTGGAGAGTAAATTGGAGACTGGGCTCACTACCCATGGACTGGGGAAGAAAGGCAGAGATTAGGCATGTATGTATGTGAATAGATGCCAGACCTCTAGTGGACACAATGGAGAAATGCATATGGAAGCACGTGAACACCACATGGGGGATCTGTATGTACTGTCAGGGGAAAAGGTTGGGAAAAGTCTCTTTCAAAAGCTTATCTATTATTTGTGCAAAACTATCACATATGCTATCACTCAGTGTAGTTTTGATTAAGTGCAGGGGTCTTGGAAAATCAGTTAACATTGCCTGATTTTTCAACTAATTTCAAAGTCATAATTGCTGTTCTAACTAAAGAGCTACACTGGGACATTCCCTCAAACTGGAGTACAAGAGGCTGGAGAGCCCCACAGGAAGAGATCTGGGGGGTTGGGTTGGTGGCAAGTTGACTATGAGTCAGCAGTGTGCCCTGGCAGCCAAAAGGGCCAACCGCATCCTGGGGTGCATCAAGCACAGCATAGCCAGCCAGTCGAGGGAGGTGACTGTCCCACTGTACACTGCACTGCTGCGGCCCCACCTCCAGTACTGTGTGCAGTTTTGGGCGCCTCAATATAAGGAGGACATCAAACTATCAGAGTATGTCCAGAGGAGGGCGACCAAGATGGTGAAATGTCTCGAGGACAAGACTTAGGAGGAGTGGCTGAGGTCACTTCACTTGATTTGCTCAGCCTGGAGAAGAGACAGCTGGGCAGTGACCTCATCATAGCATACAACTTCCTTACATAGGGCGGGGGCATCAGAAGGGGAGGTGCTGATGTCTTTTCTCTGGTGACCAGCAACAGGACACAATGAAATGGAATGAAGATGCATCAGGGGAAGTTCAGATTGGGCATGAGGAAAAGGTTCTTCACTGAGAGGGTGGCTGGTCACTGGAACAGGCTCCCCAGGGAAGTGGGCACAGGTGATGTCTGCTTTCAGCCACTGCAGGGACGATATTCTGCACTTGCAATTAGGCTTCCTTATACCAGAGAAATTTCTACCTAGGGCACTCTGGCCTAGTTGTTTCAGGACTACAACAGGAAGGCAGAGGCAGGTGGAAAGAAATCAGGTAGGAATTAAACTACAATCAAAGTCCTTCAATTTATTACCAACTTCTTAAAAAAGAAAACAAAGCCAAAAGCTGACACAGTAATATTAACTGGGGATCTTGAAAACAATCACACATGGTGCACATTTTGGTATTATTAACAGTAAAGACATCTATCTTCTATGGTGATGTACCTCAATATCTCAACAAATTTCTTCCTGTGAGTATGTATCAATGATGTGATCAAGTAGGACACTTGGCACAGTGCCACCCACTGCACTCAGTGTAAACATTTAGATGGTCAAAATTGGTTTTATTTACAAAATTTTTCATGCATGACAACTGACTTTTTCTTCTAAAATTATATAAAATATATTTAAGAAACTGATGACATCGCATGTTTCTATGAACAACAATGGAAGACGAGGAAGCATATTAAAAAGCTTAACTAAAAACAGCAAATAGTTGAACGGAGGTAAAGTTACAAAACAACCAACCCTTGTCACCGATTACAGGGCTAAAGAGCAGTTCAAATCTCCAAGCCAAGAGTGGACACCCGCAGAAGAACCAACCATTATTCCTTGATATTTTGAAGTAGCCTTAATAAATGAGACTCAATAACCTGTTGAACTAAAGTAGAGAAAAAAAATCAGGTTAATCAGTGTTCGATGTTTTTCCACATCTTTAGGGCTGTACTATTTTTTCCTGGCAGATGCCAGCTTGTCCTGTACAATCATTTAATAAAAACCAGACAGGAAAAAATTCACTGTGGGAAGAGAGTTTCCATCCCTTCAGAAAATAAGAGCCTCATATAATGCAAAAACAATACACCCAGTAAGGCAGATGATGGTTTTTGGAGGTGATGATCTGTTCTCTGGTTTGAATAGGCCGATAGCATACGGAAGGAAATTTTTAAGCCTATAAATGGAACATTGGCAAAAACCCCATTTATTAGAAACTACTTCTGTGGAACATTTTGAGACTGAACTCTTGGAGTAGTCCTACATCTAGACATCTGTGAAGTTTCTGGCACCCCCATAAGCACAGGGTTGTGCTTGGAGAAGCTACACATGCAGTGCTGGGCTTATTTTTGGATTCAGTTCATTTCTGTTACAGCAGAAATTTCACAGCTTTCAAAATGAAGGCAGCATGAGGGAAAAACAATGAAGAGTCAGTCCCTTCTTTGCTTCTGTTTTCCAGAACCAAGCAAGGTAGCCTAATTCACTGATTCTGACACTATTACTGTCTGCCTCCAAGATAAACTACAGCTAGAGCTAGTCTGATAGGGGAAGGTTTTGCGAACTACATCACATCATGCCAATCAACAGAGTGCCAGGGTGAGGGGTTCAGGAGGGCTGCAGGCCTCTTATCGTCTAGTGCAACACACACTCCTTTGTACAGGGTGGGGGAGCAGCTCAGCTCCCCTTGTCTGGATCATGGCTGCATCAGCCCTATGCACCATTACTTGTGCCCACAGATGCAGATCCAGGTCAGTGACATTTTCTTACTAGGCACCTGGCTTTCTGAGACAGGGGCAAAAGCTCCTACCCATTTTGGGCTGATAAATTTAGGTGTACTAAAACTTTTAGGACAGGTATCTTCTTAGAGCTACAAAATCTCTACTAGGCCATTAGAGCAGCTACATAAACAAGGAGCAGTAAAAATAAAAATCAAAGAATTTACATTTGCAATACTCACCACTCCGATAGCCCAAGGCTACAGCCAAATCCATGGAATTATAGCCAGCATCTGTCTCAATAGTTGGATCAGCACCACTTTCTATGTAAAATAGGAAAAGAAACTTGTATTTCTGACAATGAGAACTGATAGTACATTATTACTGATAATTCAGTTTGGACAGTCTGCTTACCAAGGAGAATTTTTACACATTTCACATGGTTCCCATGTACTGCATATAGTAGAGGTGTGCCTCCATTCTGCAAAAGCAGGGAAAAGCCTTAGACACTTAATGATCGAGCAGTCTGCAACTGTAATTCCTTAACACACCCGTATACTTCTATGTATCAGTAAGAGACTTCACAGGTTTTATAACAATGAGGTTCTGTTTTGGTTGTTCACAACTTCCATCTTTTTTGTCTACTGTTTAGACTGTAAGATCACCCTTCTGCAACGACTCAGTGTTAGTTTCATTTGTTTCATTCTCTTTTTACCAAGAAGTCAGAACTAGTAGGGCCAACTTCTCTTATCCTATGGAAGTTTTGAAACTCTCAGATATTTCAGAAGAACAATTTTCAAATCCTAGTCAGTGCTGTGCCTTGTTTCAAATTTCTGACCAAAGCACCCTGTGACATAAATTCAAGCTAGAGTCTTACCCAGTCATACTCATTGACATCAACTCCACAGTCAAGCAGCATTTTGACAATATCTGTGTATCCTTTACTGCAAGCCAGTGAGAGGGCACTTTCTCGTCCTTTCCCCAAAATCTGAGGATCCGCACCCTGAAATAATAATAATAAAAAAATCAAATTAACCATGCTTTTTTAAAATGTGAGGTTTTACACAGAATTTAACTTTAAAACTTCTAAGTGTATAGCAGCAGTAGCAAACTTAGGAAGGCAAATTGAACTAAAAAGTAAATAAAGAAATTTAAAATTAAGTGCGTTTTTTTCCTTACATTCTGGAGGAGAAATTCCACTACTGCTATCTGCCCATGAGCTGCAGCCCACATCAGAGGGGTAAATCCTTCTTCATCCTTATGATTGATTACATTTTCTGTTTAAAGAAAAATACACAACTTAGTAATCCCTTTCACTAATGCACTGTATGAGCTGGTGAAATACATTGACGTATCCATGGTGGATGGACTGAGGTACCACTGTGTCCTACAAGTCATTCTCATCTTAACTGTAAAAAAACAAAATTCTGTCCCAATGCTGTTGCAAATACCTTTGTCCAAGAAAGAAAAAAACATCCAACTGACCAAAGTAAAATTTAAGATTCAGGTTTATTTTTTTTTTTAAGCTCTATAAATCAAGCTCTGTTTTTACTCAGAAATGTTACAAGTTGTCTGTAATCTTGGCTTTATCTTTGGAAAAAAGAGAAGGGCTGCTTGAGTAATAAAGAGGTACGTTCTGTATTATACCGTAGAAAGTGTTTCTTTCAATAGAGTGAGCCACTATAGATAATATAACTCCATTCCCCTCAAAGTTCATGTAATCAATAGGGTATTTTGTGGAAACAATTAAGGTCTACTTCTAGTGCAGCTGGAAGAAGGAAAAAGAACTTTTTTTTAACAATTGGCTGACTGAAATAGTTGAGTTGGAATTTTTTTTTAATATCTAAGTACTTAAAAAAATTCCATGCTTATCATTGCACCATAATATACATTTTTAACTGTTACTGGCACTCCAGAATTGATTTGCTTTCCATATACATGGCTCATTACAAAGTATATAGACTCAGTGACTCATTACCTGCTTTCCAGTAAACATTTCAACAAAGATGGACTGAAAGCATGGCTGATTACTAATAACACAATAAGAATATACTATTAACAGTACTCAATACAATACATTAAGTAGAGTTGAAATTTTCTATATGTATTATGGACACACAAATGCCACAGCGAAGACTATCACACAGCCCAGAAAGAGCAGCACTGTTATACTGCAGGCGTGAGCCATGGCTTAAATTACCAACATATCGCTCTATATGTTGATTGATTAAAGAGAGTTGGAAAGCCACCATTAATAGAAATGTGTTTTAAATTACAAAGATAATAAAAAAAATTTAACTCTTCTGATAGAACAGATTCTCC
This sequence comes from Fregata magnificens, assembly GCA_013389945.1. Lineage (NCBI taxonomy): Eukaryota > Metazoa > Chordata > Aves > Suliformes > Fregatidae > Fregata > Fregata magnificens. The sequence continues at coordinate 13,543 of WAAD01039696.1, forward strand.
CTTCTCTTCCATAGATTACCTATATAGCTGGGGAGCAGGGGGAGGAGGGGATTTACCTACAACTCCTATTAATGCTAACGTTTAATTTAAAATCCAAATCATAGCAATGACCGAATAAAAGACTGATGTGAAACAATAGTCCACATCCGCAAAGAGCAGATACCTCAAATATCCTTCAATTTGTACCAGACTTGAGGATTTTTTTTAATACAGCTTTGGAGAAAAAGTCAAGCACAACAGGGTATAAGTGCCCCAAAGGAAAAAGGAAGGCATTTAACCTCCCTCTGTCTCACCTTGTTCAATACGCGTGGCCAGATACAACATTTCTCCCTGAGCAGCCAGCTGATGAACTGATAAAGCTGCAAAAGGGGAAGCAAAAAGCATTTGTTACACACACCAATTTTAATCCTGCTCTATTTGGAGCTGGCATAACATGTTCATTGGCTTGAGCAGTACAGAACTTGGATTTGAGAGTGTAGATAGGTTTACCTTATACTCTGAACTGGAATCACTATCTTCAAAGCTGAAAAGTTTCCAAAGAGTTTCATAGGTTTAAGTAATTTTTTTAACCAATGTATAAATCATACTAGAAAACAAAGATACTTCCTACGCTGACTCTTTACAAGGCAACGTGCTCTCTTCTCTGCTGCTCAGTCAGCAACCCAAGACCACATTAAGAACATTTATCAAATGAAAATAAACATCTTTTGATAAATGAAGGCTGTGTGGTTTAAAAATGCCATCTAAGAGATCACATGCCATCAGGAGACCTGTCATGCTGCTCAGTAAAGCCCGTAGCATGACTCTCACTGACTACAATGTAGAACAGATCAGACATTACAAAAACTATACACAATATGACATCTACAGGGGAAGAAAAAGCTTGTGGGGTTTTTTAAATTATTATTATTTTTAATAAAAAGAACCAAGCATTAGAAGCAGAATAATTCTTAAGAGATTATGAAGAAAAAAATCTCTGACCCCACAGTAAACTCTGCATAGGTGCATGGTTTTGATCATTACAACTTGGAGCAGGTCTGAAAGGTGCTCAGGAGGGAATATATAATACATTATCCACATTATATAATAACAAAATTAGCTAATGATTACATAATATGTAAATGTTCACTGTCTTCCTCCTATTCACTACATGAAAGTTTCACTTTTTTTTCAGAAAGACTGCATATTTTGTTCAGAGGCCTATGCTGAAGCTCCAGATTAATTTTTCCCATGCAAGCAGCCTTTTTTAAACATTGGACTTACAGTTTATAGAGGAAATAATTTATAGATGAATTACAGAGAATTAATTTATAAAGAAAATGCTTGACAATTAAGAATAACAAAACCCCATAAATAATACCACCTTCTTGACTTTCAAGATCCATGACAATCACTACATTTGCAGTAGTCTGTAGCACTTACCAATCATCTAAATTTTAATAAATTTTACAAGATGCACAAGTTCTGAAAACAAGTATATGAAGCACATTAACTTAAAGCTTAGAAAGGATCGGAAAAATCCTTATCTGTATTTTTTAAATCAAGAATTGGATCCTTTCTGGAAAATATGCTTCAGTCATGAATTCAATACAGCACGCAGATTACTATTTTATGGTTGAAACCATGTGAAATTAGACAAGGCTATCTCAATGTTTTCTTCCTATATTAGAGTTCATTACAACACCAAAGAAGAAATTGGAAAAATCTGTCAAGCATCTAACATACAGTTCACGGAATAATTATTAACAGTAAGACAGAAGGATACTTACAGTTTACAAGCAGAGGTGTTGTAGAGACTTCATTTCCCCTGTGTTTGTTAGTTAGTGTAGTTGACTGTTTTATTGGTGAGAAATGCTTAGTAGTTGATGGAGTATAAACATGCCTTACTTGGATACCCGGGGAAGGAGAAGTGTGGATGTTGCATTCAGCTACATTGAACAGAGAAAACAGACAGGATTTTAGTACTAGTAAGAGCATTAAAAGAAAGCCACAGATTCTAAGTCAAATTAGAAAGCACCAGTATCATAAGATCTTTAAAACCGATGTT
>WAAD01039696.1:29759-41579 GCA_013389945.1 Fregata magnificens
TGACATGCATTTTCCCCCAGGCCTGGAATTTATTTGAGATATAATATGAATTTCCTGCAAAAGGAATTTGCTCAAGTGGGGCAGTGAAAGGTTGGTATCAGTGGTACGAATAACTTTAACAATTTTGCAAATTCTGCCTAAAATCTTAACAATCTTTGACTGAAAAATGTGGAGCAGTATCTGGTCTGCCTTTAAATTAATATGTGAGCAATATATGTTCTTGGCTACAGTGATTTGCCGGTTTTGAAGACTTAGGATGATAATAGGTAATAATGAGGAGCATGTGCATGCAAACTTTAAACTTTTAGTTTCCTTGCTGCTTACTTTACTATTTTTATTTTATTTCTGCTCATAGATCTGAACTTTCTTTTGTCTTTTAGGAAATCTCTGTGCTACTTTTAATTGTGTGACTTAATCAGGCAATATGTCTTAGGAAACTTCACACAAAATGAGTTTTTGGGGGCGGGGGGGGGGCACTCCTTAGTCCATGTGACCCTTTGGTTGTTCTTGTAGTTGAAGGTGGACGTTTCTCTTGGCAGCCTAGTGTTCCACGGCTTGAGAACCACTGACCTTGACATCAAACATATTCTTAGTTCTTACTGACAATATTGATGTCTAAAGTATGTATCAATTGTAGTGCCTTGAAGTTTGATTTGTGGCTGGCAGAACCATAGGAAGAAGTTAGATTAAAATAGCAGATTAGTTTGTTCTAAACTGGAGGGATACATATTTGATGGGTGGACTGTTCAGTGGATGAGGAATTGGTTGGATGGTCGCATCCTGAGGGTAGTGGTCAATGGCTCAGTGTCCAGAAGGAGATTGGGACCAATATTGTTTAGTATCTTCATCAATGACATAGACAGTGGGATCAAGTGCACCCTCAGCAGGTTTGCAGAGGACACCAAGCTGAGTGGTGTGGTTGACACACCTGAGGGATGGGATGCCATCCAGAGGGACCTGGACAAGCTGGAGAAGTGGGCCCATGTGAACCTCATGAGGCTCAACAAGGTCAAGTGCAAGGTCCTGCACCTTGATTGATGCAACCCCTGGGTATCAATACAGGCTGGGGGATGAAGGGATTGAGAGCAGCCTGGCGGAGAAGGACTTGGGGGTACTGGTGGATGAAAAGCTGGACATGAGCCGGCAATGTGCACTCGCAGCCCAGAAGGCCAACCATATCCTGGACTGGATCAAAAGAAATGTGGCCAGCAGGTCGAGGGAAGTGATTCTGCCCCTCTACTCCACTGTTGTGGGACCCCACCTGGAGTACTGCGTCCAGCTCTGGGGTCCCCAACATAAGAAGGACATGGACCTGTTGGAGTGAGTCCAGAGGAGGGCCACGAAGATGATCAGAGGGATGGAACACCTTTCCTACGAGGACAGGCTGAGAGAGTTGGGGTTGTTCAGCCCAGAGAAGAGAAGGCTCTGGGGAGACCTTACTGCGGCCTTTCGATACTTAAAGGGGACTTATAAGAAAGATGGGGACAGACTTTTTAGCAGGGCCTGTAGTGATAGGACAAGGGGTAATGGTTTTAAACTAAAAGAGGGCAGATTCAGACTAGAAACGAGGAAGAAATTTCTCGCAATGAGGGTGGTGAAACACTGGAACAGGTTGCCCAGAGAGGTGGTAGATGCCCTATCCCTGGAAACATTCAAAGTCAGGTTGGACGGGGCTCTGAGCAACCTGATCTAGTTGAAGGTGTCCCTGCTCATTGCAGGGGGGTTGGACTAGATGACCTTTAAAGGTGCCTTCCAACCAGAACTATTCTATGATTCTATGTTCTTAATGTAATTTGATTTATTACAATGTTTACCATTCATGGTATTCTACCAAGTGAGTTTGCGAAGGTAGAGCTGGAAGCAGGTGTGAGGTGTCATATACACAAACGGAAACCTGATCAAAACATGGAAAAACAAATGCTATTTAAGATCTTAATTTCTAATGAGACTCCCAAAATGAAATTTTGAAGACTTATCTGACTGGCTAAGTGATTTTCTGCTACTGGAGTAGAAGCAGCCAGTTGTATTATGAGTTCTACTGGATTCACTACCTCTGTGTTGAAAGCTAGTATTTGCTCAGGTGACACCTAGTCTGCTTGCCAAACTTGTCTGTTCTTTGAGTCTCTGCTCTTGTCTGTTGCGAAAATTAATATTGGGGGTTTTTTCCATTTATTAAGATTTTTTTTTCATTATGCAAATTTTTCTTCAGTACCTACGTAATTAAGTTACAGAGGAGCCAGAATAAGATGCTGTTATTACCACCGTGGTTCCTGTTGTTCATGCTCTGATTTTATTTAGTTATAATTTTGATATAAAACTTCAATTTTTGGCTTTTTAATAGGCTGCTGGTTGAATAAAATAATAGGAAGAAAAGTTCTTTTCAGGTAACAGTTTGCAGTCGTCTCTCTGTGGTGGTGGGTGTTTAAAATGCATTAGTGCAGTGCCAGGCACGCATATTTTTGTTTTACAGGTGAAAATTTAATTTATGAAAGTGTAATTATTTTTCCAGCAGTGCATTACCTTATGCCCCAGAATCTAATATTTTGAAGCATTAAGATGGAATGTCATGAACTGAAATAGTTAAAATAGTTAATTGTGCACTGGATTGGAGGGGATGTAATGCTGGGTGTCCTGTTTGGGGAAAGGATATTCTTTATACTTTATTCTATATATTCTGCTTATATAGAAAAGTGGGGAATTTTTGCACACAGCATCTTCCTTGACTTCTAGGTCATTTGGGAATTATGAGGTTTATTTGTCTTTGAAATATAGTTAATCAATTATTTTTTCCCAGAGCAGATAGTTACAGACAAAAAGCGTGTTTGTTAGTTTTTTGACCTCCTTTTCATAGGAAGCATTTTTGCAGCTGTTTATTGGACAGAGGGAACACCTCCCCACCCCCGAATATCATTAGGGCTCGGGAGCACAGTTAGCATGGAGTGTTGCCGGAAGAGAGGCTTCTCTAATTGAATACATCCAGAAATAGACTGGGTTTCAAAAAGAACAGTAAATTCAGGACTTCTCTTTCCTGTGTTCAGCCACCTGAATTACATGGGAGAAAGGGAGAGATGAGCCGGTTGATCACTTGGTTGATTTTATCAAGCTTTTCAACTGAACATTTCTCAGGAAAGACACTGATCTCTTTTCCCTGGACTAATTCTGCTAATGAGTGAAACTTTAATTGCTAGGTCACTTACACATTCTAACTTCTTGAAGGTAAATACCTTCGTATTTCAACAGATATGCTTTGAAGACCGTGCTGCTAGAATTTACTAAATTGTATTGCTCGAGTTGTTCAAAGCTGAGTAACTAATAATGAGAAAATAAAAAATACTGAAATATTTATGGTCTAACATTATGACTGAGCTATGTAGAGTGTTTCAAAAATGAGAAACTGAAACAAACTTATAAAAAGGAGAATCAGAGATAACATTGGTCCGTTGCTTGACAAGGTTGGTCGTCTCACGAATAGGGATGTAGAGAAAGCGGAGACATTTAATGTCTTCTTCACCTCTGTCTTCAACACCGGTGGTGGGCCCTGGGACCCCCAGAGCCCTGTGTTGGGAGAGCGTGAGTGGGGGGATGATAAACTCCCAGCCGACCCTGAACTTGCTGAAGACTTGCTGCTCCGGCTGGACGTGCGTAAATCTATGGGGCCCGAAAGGATTTATCCCAGGGTACTGAAAGAGCTGATGGATGTCATTGTGGGACCTCCCTGCATTATTTTTCAACAGTCTTGGGAGTCTGGAGAGGGTCTAGTAGACTGGAAGGTGGCAAGCGTTGTCCCAATTTTAAAGAAGGGAAAGAAGGAAAACACTGGTAATTACAGGCCTGTCAGTCTTACTTCAGTGTCTGGTAAAATTATGGAGAAGGTTATGCTGGGACTGAAAAACTGTGGTGGATTGATCCTGGCTGGATGCCACGTGCCCACCAAAGCCCCTCTATTGCTCCCCTCCTCAGCTGGACAGGGTAGAGAAAATACAACGAAAGGCTTGTGGGTCAAGGTAAGGGCAGGGAGGTCGCTCAGCAATTACTGTCACGGGCAAACCAGACTTGGCTTGGGGAAATTAGTTTAATTTATTACCAATCAAATCAGAGTAGGATAATGAGAAATAAAAACTAAATCTTAAAACACCTTCCCACCACCCCTCCCTTCTTCCCGGGCTCAACTTTACTCCCAATTTCTCTACCTCCTCCCCCACAGTGGCGCAGGGAGTTGGGGAATGGGGGTTGTGGTCAGTTCGTCACATGTTGACTCTGCCACTACTTCCTCCTCAGTGGGAGGGCTCCTCACACTCCTCCCCTGCTCCAGCGTGGGGTCCCTCCCACAGCAACCAGTCCTTCACGAACTTCTCCAGTGTGAGTCCTTCCCACAGGCTGCAGTTCTTCCTGAACTGCTCCAGCGTGGGCCCTTTCCACGGGGTGCGGTCCTTCAACAACAGACTGCTCCAGTGTGGGTCCCCCATGGGGTCACAAGTCCTGCCAGTAAACCTGCTGCAGCGTGGGCTCCTCTCTCGCCACAGGTCCTGCCAGGAGCCTGCTCTGGCATGGGCTTCCCATGGGGTCACAGCCTCCTTCAGGCATCCACCTGCTCTGGCGTGGGGTCCTCCATGGGCTGTATGTGGATATGTGCTCCACTGTTAACCTCCAGGAGCTGCAGGGGGACAGCCTGCCTCACCATGCTCTTCACCACAGGCTGCAGGGGAATCTCTGCTCCAGCGCCTGGAGCACCTCCTCCCCCTCCTTCTTCCCTGACCTTGGTGTCTGCAGGGTTGTTCCCCTCACATATTCTCACTCCTCTCTCCGGCTGCAATTGCTGTTGCGCAGCAACTTTTTTCCCCTTCTTAAACATGTTATCCCAGAGGCGCTACCGCTGTCGCTGATGGGCTCGGCCTTGGCCAGCGACAGGTCTGTCTTGGAGCCGGCTGGCATTGGCTCTGTCGGACATAGGGGAAGCTTCTAGCCGCTTCTGACGGAAGGCACCCCTGTAGCTCCCCCTGCTACCGAAACCTTACCACGCAAACCCAATACAAAAACACTTGAGAGACAACGTAGTAATTGGTAATAGCCAACATGGGTTCACAAGGGGAAAGTCCTGCTTAACCAGCTTAATTTCCTTTTATGACAAGGTCACCCATCTAGTTGACCAAGGGAGGCCAGTAGACATGGTATTTTTTGATTTTAGCAAAGCTTTTGATACTGTTTCTCACAGTATCCTTTTGGATAAACTGTCTAGCACACAGCTAGACAAGTCCATAATATGTTGGGTGAGCAACTGGCTGAGGAATCAGGCTCAAAGAGTTTTAGTAAATGGGGTTACGTCAGGCCAGCCACCAGTGGGGTTCCCCAGGGCTCAATTTTAGGGTCAGTTCTCTTCAATGTTTTTGTAAATGATCTGGATGCAGGAATCGAATGTACATTAAGTAAATTTGCTGACAATACTAAACTAGGAGGAGCTGGGGACTCCCTCGAGGGTGGAGAGGCCTTACAGAGAGATCTGGATAGACTAGAGTGCTGGGCAATCACCAGCCATATGAAATTTAACAAGAGCAAGTGCCGGATTCTCCACCTGGGATATACACACATCCTGGTTGTACATACAAATTGGGGGATGAGAGGTTGCAGAGCAGCCCCACGGGAAGAGATCTGGGCGGTTGGATTGGTGGCAAGTTGACTATGAGTCAGCAGTGTGCCCTGGCAGCCAAAAGGGCCAACCGCATCCTGGGGTGCATCAAGCACAGCATAGCCAGCCAGTCGAGGGAGGTGACTGTCCCACTGTACACTGCACTGCTGCGGCCCCACCTCCAGTACTGTGTGCAGTTTTGGGCGCCTCAATATAAGAAGGACATCAAACTATCAGAGCATGTCCAGAGGAGGGCGACCAAGATGGTGAAAGGTCTCGAGGACAAGACTTAGGAGGAGTGGCTGAGGTCACTTCACTTGATTTGCTCAGCCTGGAGAAGAGACAGCTGGGCAGTGACCTCGTCANGCATTCTATGATTCTATGAAAAAACTCAGCAGTTTGAGTGCAACCACATATTGTGTGTGTACTTTATATTTGGATTCAGACAACTGGTGTTACCCCCATTACCTTGTTAAGCCTTACTGAAGACAAACAACATCTGGTCAGACTGTGTCTCTGGAGATGACTCCCTCAGATTTAACTAGTTGGACCAGAACAAGGTCTGGAATGGAGTTCTGGAGAACTCATTTCCTTGCGTACTCTCTCTGGGAAGTCGTTCTGACCCCTTCTCTTGTTTGGATGGCAAAATGTGGTCTCATCAGCAGTTGCACCCAGCTAATTTTGTTCCTCTCTGCATGAGTAATTACTGGGTTTGTGTCACTAGTATACACTGGGAAAAGAGGATGCTCCCTCCAGTGTGGGTGAGAGGCAGCAGTTCCACATTTCATTTGGCAGAAGGAGTGGAGTGCTAACATAACCACGGGGGTATCAAATTGTCAACCCCGTCTTTGCCTTTCTGCTCAGGGAGTTAAATGTGTGGGAGTGAAGGGGAAGGATGGCTACAAGATGAGCTCCCAAACCTCAACTATTTTGTGAATTTTGATGCTGTCTCACCAGCTGCAAAGGGAACTTAGGATCTGGTAGGTTTGTTGCATCACCATCTGAATTTACAAAAAGATGTTAAAGCTGCTCTCATGAAGAAACTGTTATACACACTTCTATTTTTTCCTGCCTATCTTTCATTATCAAATGAAGTGAAAATTGATGATGATTAACTCTGGCTCTTGGAGATCTGGATTGATCAGGTATTGGGTTTCAGTTACTATTGCTAGTTTTCTGTATACTTCTGATAAAAAATTGTTTTGCCCGTTACAGCATCTTAGACACGTTCTTTTTGTTGAATTGTAGTTGACCTGGTTCCATTTAAAGATGTGGTGTTTGGTCATGGAAGGCTTCTGAAACTGAAACAGTTTTATTTAATAGACACAGTTGTTCTTAGATGGTTACGAAATTTATTACAGTCTGCTGTGTAAATTAAAATAATGGGATATACTTTTGTCCTTCCTAAATGGAACACTTTCTTGTTGTTTGCCATCATCATCTGCAATTTATATAACAATGTCATAAAGTGCATTTGCTTGCTCCCAAGTAATGCGGGGCTATTGAGTGACCATTTGAAATGTCATTTCACAACACCATGCTTGTTTCACCATTTATAAAATACCAGAAGTTTGTCATTTTAATGCAGTAAGTTTTGACACCCACATACAGAAAGGCAACCAGGGTGGGGAATGGAGTGTGCTTGCTCTCTTATTTAGCATTATTAGCTGCACCTGGTGTTTGATAACCCATTAAGAATTTCAGTGATGAAGTCAGAGGTAGCATCTTCCACATGGCTTTTTTATAGATTGTGTATGTTCACTTTCTTACACAATTTAAAGACTAACTTCCAGGTGAATGAGGACATGACTCATTGCAAATGAAACTTTTTGGTGATCACATGGAAAGGGGCATTTACCTGGAGCCCAAAGGATCAGTGAAACTTGGGGGTGTGTCACGACCTAAAAGGGTTACACATCCTGCGGGTCCATAGAGATTGCAACGGTGGGTTTGCAGGATTCCTTAATACCTAAGCACATGGAGGCTTTATTTCCTAAATTTCTTTACTATTTTACAGATTACTACAAACCGCCGCTAACAAAGCCAGTGTAGTTATGGTTAGTAAAGTAAGTAGATACGTATTACAAGTTCCTACAAAATTACTACCAGGAAAGCAAATAAACATTTCAACAATCACAGCAATCAATATTAATAGCAATAAATAACAAAGCAAGTATATATTTCAGTATTACAGGCTATTACAAAATTACCACCAGTAAAGCAGCACATATACTTATGATTAATTACTTATAAGCACAGATACAAATTGATCTGGCCCATGACTTAGTGCATGAGCTGTCACAAGAGAGTTGTTTCAATTCTATTACTGTCCCAAGGTATGTGCTTACGCTAGCCCTCCTGAAATGAAATAGGTTCCTGCTTACAGACTTGTCAGTTTTATTTAATCACTGACAGAATTCTGGAGTTGAGACAACATAAATCAGTTCATGTGCTTGCAACAGTAAATGGAAACATTACACGCCTAAAATCTGAAGTTTTGATGCGGAATAGGTTTCTTGATGCTTTCTGATCATTTAACCTTCTGCCAAGGATTTCTGCTTTAGGTTTGAAGTCTCATGAGTTGACCAAGGGTGAAAGAGTGGGCCATGTTAGGAAAAATTTTGAGCATATTAAAGCAGGCTTGAGACATCCCTTACTTAAAAAAACCCAAGCAAACAAAGAAATAAAACGTACCGCTTCATAGATGCAAAAAAAATTTCTGACCCTGCCCAGATGAAGCAACCGCCTTTTATTGCAGAAGTCCATCTGGATGGTGAATTTGGCATTGCCGTTGCCAGCAAATAGCCATCATTAGTCTTCAGACTCTTTCACGTCTCTGCATTTAAAAGCAAACAAAAAGGGTTTGTAATGGCTCTAACAATGCTTGTGCAACACAAGCAAATCTTGCCAATTACTTGATTTTGATTTGCATACTTGAGCTCAGACTTTGTGCGAAGGTTACAGTTGCAATACTGAGCTGAAACATTTTCAGGTTGCTCTAGATAACCACAGTCTACCTTTCACTGACATTCCATGGTTGGAGCCTGTAACCTAAACTTCTGAAATACTGCACAACAAAGAAGTCAGAGGTTTTATGGAAAAAGATCTCTTGACAGTGTCAAGAGCCTTGCTGAAGTAAAGGTACACAACATCCACTGCTTTCCCTTCATCTACCCAGCCAGTCACGCCATCATAGGCTATCAGGTTTGCCAAGCATGATCTCCCCTTGGTGAATCCATGTTGACTACTTCTGATAACCTTCTTTGCCTCTGCATGCCTGGAGAAGACCTCCAGAATGAACTGTTCCATCACGTTTCTGGGGATGGAGGTGAGGCTGACTAGCCTATAGTTTCCCGGATCCTCCTTCTTGCCCTTTTTGAAGACTGGAGTGACATTGGCTTCCCTCCAGTCCTCGGGCACCTCTCCTGTCCTCCATGACCTTTCAAAGATGATGGAGAGGGGCTTAGCAACAGCATCGGCCAGCTCCCTCAGCACTCACGGGTGCATCCCATCAGGGCCCATGGATTTGTGAGGACCCAGTTTGCCTAAATGATCTCTAACTCAATCCTCCTCAACCAAGGGCGATTTTTCCTTTCTCCAGATTTTTTCTCTCACCTCTGGGGGCTGGGATGCCTGAGGGCCAGCCTTAGCAGTAAAGACTGAAGCAAAGAAGGCATGCAGTAACTCTGCCTTCTCTGCATCCTGTGTCACCAGGGCCCCCACCTCGTTCAGCAGCGGGCCCACAGTTTCCCCAGTCTTGCTTCTACTGCTGATGTATTTGAAGAAGCCCTTCTTGTTATCCTTGACATCCCTCGCCAGATTGAGTTCCAAGTGGGCCTTGGCCTTCCTCGTTGCATCTCTGCATACCCTGACAATGTTCCTACATTTCTCCCAAGTGGCCAGTCCCTGTTCCCAAGTGGCCAGTCCCTTTTTCCACATACTGTAAACCTCCTTCTTCCATTTGAGTTTTTCTAGAAGCTCTTTGCTCATCCATGTGGGTCTCCTGGCTCCTTTGCTTGACTTCTTCCTCCTAGGGATGCACTGATCTTGAGCTTGGAGGAAGTGGTACTTGAGTATTGACCAGCTTTCTTGGACCCCCCTGCCTTCTAGAGCCCTAACCCACGGGGTTCCTCCAAGCAGGTCTTTGAAGAGGCCAAAGTTGGCTCTCCTGAAGTCCAGGGTTGTAATCCTGCTTGTTGCCCTGCTTCTACCACGCAGGATCCTGAACTCCACCATCTCGTGGTTACTGCAGCCAAGGCTACCCTCAACCCTCACAGCCTCAACCAGACCTTCTGTGTTTGTTCGTATAAGGTTCAGCAGCACATCTCACCTCTTTGGGTCCTCTACCACCTGTGTCAAAAGGTTACCCTCAATGCTCCGCAAATTTAACTTTCCAAAGTCCTGATGGCACTGTAGCCAGCGGGTGTATTACCTTGCCAATCTGAGTTGTGGACTTGTTCTGACAAGTATAACACAGAAAGTCCCTGCTTCTTTGTACTCTGCGCAGATGTTTGTCTGTGTGATAAGCCACCCAAAGCAAACCAATGAAAAGTTTCAAATTTTAAAGATGGACGCACACCATGTAAAGCCATGAAACTGTTGCTGAAGCACAAGGGGTGGTGATGGGGTTTTACTGGCTTCTTTCTTTCCTTCAGGGAGGTACCTTCATGACCTGCGCTCTGTTGCAGCAGTCTAATATAATTCCTTTTTAAAAATGCTGGTGAAACTATAATGCATTTAGATGGGTGAAGGTAAGTGAATTAGAGGGGTTTAATTGCGTTAAGGACATCTGGTAAGAAGACAGTAACTGAGAAGCTTGAATTTTTGATTATGAAATGTGAGTCAGGTTGTAATCTTGTGCTCTTAACTAGGAGCTTTCAGTGTATTTACCAGCTTGGCTACAGCTTTTCTATTAGTCGAATATGCAACATGTAGGCCTTTGAATACCAGCTAAGGAAAATGTCACAAAAAGTCTGAATTGTGTTGCTGTTTCCTATGCACAATTTTTTTAAACTATCAACAGAGATCATTAAAGTTAATGTGTTTACTATTCTCATTGTAAGTAGTTTTCAGTTTAGAAGTCAGGACCTGCAAGTATCCTTGTGAGTATGGGAAAAGAGTACAGGATGGAAAAGAGGTATGGCAACAGAACATGCTTTCATCTCGGATAATACTCCTGGAGGACTTGGATAACATTTTTTACTATTGGCTTAGTCAATTTTAAACTGGTAGCATTGCTCAGTAAACTAATACTTATACCCTACTTAAGCTCTAATTCTGGACTGAACAGGTCCAGCTCTCTCATGTTTTCTCTTCCTCCGATTACTTTTATTCTCCTCTGTTTCCCAGATATTTGGAATACTAAGGAAATACACACCTTCACAGCGTTCCAGCCGCTAGTTCACAGCAAAACACTAATTCTTTCATACACTGCTTACAGCACTTGAGTAAACCTTTTTCATCCCCACAGCATTGTGCTAAAATGCTGCTGTTACAAAGAAAGTATGCTGTCCAGCTACAGCGAACAGGCCATGAATTAAATTACAGTGCAGCAAGAGGGTGCTTGGTAAGCCCCCACCCCCCAGTCTGGTACTCAACACCACAAGTACTCACCACAAGCTGGTGAAGGGTCTAGAAAACAAGTCTTATGAGGAGTGCCTGAGAGAACTGGGGCTGTTTAGCAGGCCTTGGACTCTTCTCCCAAGAAACTAGCCATAGGACGAGAGGAAATGGCCTCAAGTTGCGACAGGGGAGGTTTAGATTGGACATCAGGAAGAATTTCTTTACCGAAAAAGTGGCTAGGCATTGGAACAGGCTGCCCAGAGAGGTGGTGGAGTCGTCAGCCCTGGAGGCGTTCAAAAAAGGTGTAGACGTGGCACTCCAGGGCCTAGTTTAGGAGTCATGGTGGTGTTAGTTGATGGTTGGACTTGATGATCTTAGAGGTCTTTTCCAACCTTAATGGTTCTATGATTCTATGATTCTATGATCTTTAGTGCTCTACTGTCCTTACTAGCGAAACAGGTTGTCAGAATAGGCTTAGGGAGTCAACATTATAAGATGATTTTAAGAATAGCTGAAGTTAGGTATTGTGTAGTTGTAGCAGCTGAAAAGCCAAAATACGGTGTGGTGTGGTCTGCTGGGATCACTACGCCGCATGAAACACACCTGGAGCGACTGGGCAGCAGTGTGACCAACCA